>JAOTQR010091915.1:52434-101920 GCA_025774065.1 Solanum ossicruentum
GTAGTCTTAGATCTAAAAGTCAACTATTTTTTTGAATTGAAAGGATTTGAATACATTCGAAATCATTCTTACTCCAATGCCCCCTTCTTCATAAGGGTAGCTCAAATTTCTCCAAGAGGACCAATGATACTTTCTTTTTTCACACATCCGACCCCGGAAAGAATCAATAATAATATTCTGAATCTGATTAAGAGTAGTGATAAGTGGAAACACAGCAGAAAGAATATAGAATGGGAGAAAAAAGCTAGGGTTTTGGAATTTCTCAATAAAAGCCCATGGTTTCTTCCAAAGATCTTTAGATAAGGTATGTGGGTTTGATTTGTGAAGCCCTTTCCTTCACCAAGCTCAAGTTCTCTATTATATTTCCGGTTTAATGTTTATGCATGTTGTGATGTTTTGGAAAAGTGACTTAATCATGTAGTTTGTGATGTATTCTTAGTCATATGAAGGATATTAGTATTATGTTATGACCTATTGATGCATATTAAGTTGAAATTAATAATTATCTATTTAGGGTTCTACATGGACCATGTTGGGTTAATTTGAATGATTCTAAATGATTACATCCTAGTTCATATATACATGATATGTTTAAACTTCATGTTTATAAGTCTTTAAGCATGCACATCCTATGCTTTTCATCTAAGCTATATGAAAGAATGCATTATTAAATAAGAAAGGTCTCGGTCCATGCTATATAAGAATGAGAAGGTTTTAAATGTTATGAATCATTGTTTGTATGATGGCTTCACGAGAATACCATGAATTACATTGAAGTCATATGAAAGCTATGTATTATTGAAACGACCCCAAAAAGTACCTAAAACGTGCCTCAAAAGTGCCCAGAAAATTATTTTTCATATATCTATACATCTATTTGTTATTTCAAAAATTCGACTTCATATTCTTGTTAAGAGAGTCCAAATTAGGGGGATAAGGGCCTAACCTTAATTTTAAAGCAAAGGAATCGATTTATGAAATTTGCACTTGGTGCAATTCCAGTGAGGGTCCACGACCTCTCCACGATGTGGAGAGGTGTAAATTCTGCACTATTTTTCTTAGTCCGTTTAGATTTTTCTAAGTGTTGGTCCTAAGTTTTTCCAAACATGTTTTTACCTATACTTAACCTTATTTCACCATTATATCACCCTAAACATTCCTCAATACTTACCAAGACACTCAACCAAATATTTTCTGCAAAATTCAAGTCCAAACTCAAGACCAATCTTAAGGATTTCATCAATGATCTCACTCAAGCTTCAAGTCTCCATTTCCAATCTTCTTCAAGGGTTCTCCAAAGTCAAGGTATGTGGTGTTCAATCATTGGGTTCTTCCACCCATGGTGCCTAAACCCTCTTTTTACTAATATTACATGATTTAAAGTTGATTTTACATATGTGTCTTGTATATTGAGAAATTTACTGCACAGTGATTTATGTTGTTTAAAGTGTGGCTGTTTTAGCATGCTTTGAGCTCTAGATCTTGTATCTAATGTTGGATTTGATGAGGGTTTTTGATGTGAATGTCTTAGGGGTACTGCAAGGTGTTGATTGATGGTTTTATAACCAATTTCTTGCATGAGTTCTTCTCTAAATTGCATGGTATTTAACCCCCATTACATACACATGTTTGATAAAATGTCTGGATGTGATTTCTTGAGGAGTTGAAGGTCCAAAGCATGAGATATGATATGAATAATGTTATATTGATGAAATGAGCTTATATACATGATAAATTCTATATAAAGTGTTGCATTGAACCATTCCCAATCCGGGGGGTCCTAGAACCTGGATAACAGAGATGGGGGTTTGTACCCATTAGCCAAGGGAAGCGTTAGTACTTCTCCACCTAGTAATGGGTAGGAATCATCACTAACCGAGTTGGGGGTTTGTACAAATCAACCGAGGGAAGGTTTTGTACTTCTCGACCTAGGTGATGGGGCGGCACTATCACCAACTGAGTAAAGGATTAGTACTTCACCACCTAAGTAATGGGGCGACATCATCACTAACCTCAAGGGGTTTATACCTTCGAAATCTATCTTGGTTTATTCTTAACATATGATACTTTACATGAGCATGAGTTTTTTAAGCATGTTCTACTTATGCATTGTTCATACATGTCATCTTGCTATAATATGCCCATTGCCTATTTCTATACATTTTGATCATGATGTCTATTTTCTGTTGTATTGCATCTCACATACTTAGTACATTCAAATGTACTAACACATACGCTTGCCTACATGATATACCATGTAGAAATCGGTGCTCAAGTTGATCATCCTCCACCTCCATGTTGCTAAACGACACTATTCCAAGCTTAATGGTGAGTCCTCCATTCCTGGTACCTTAGTCTATAATTTCTTTTATCTATGTATTGAGACACTTTCTTATATTCTATTTTGACTATAAGGGTGAGCCTAATTACTTTGTCTTTGCTCCCGCTAAATCTGTGTATTTAAAGGTGCTTGTTAGATAAGTTGTGTAGTTATGATATGAGCTATGACTCCTTGTCTTTGATGTTAATGTTTTGGCAAGCTATCCATTAGACCCTTATTCTTGTTTTATGTCTTTTACATGCTTCCGTGACCAATGATCTGTAATGATAAGTTGAGAGGCTTGATTAGGGTTCCTTCGAGTTCCCCATTCATCGTGTCACGTCCATGCCCTGTGCTTAGGTCGTGACAAACTTGGTATCAGAGCATAAGTTGATAGATCCTCAAAGTCCAACATACTATGTTGATTAGAGTCCTATTCATGGTTGTGAAGTGCGCTATGACTATGAGTAGGAGGCTATGAGTCGTGCTATAGAGTTGTGGTGAGTTTTTCCCCTTAATGATTGTTTTTTTCCATGCTAGATCATTCCAAATACTAGAGAAAGATGTTCCCAAACTCCCATAGAGAAACCTACCAATGGTGAGATCCGTGATGTTGGTACTATACTTACTCAAGTGGTGGCCAACCAAGTCCAACAAGGGGCCTAAGCCCCTCATGCTACTACCCCAGGAGCTAGTGTAAGAAAGTTCATGAGGGTGAATCCTCCAGTTTTTCATGGGTCAAAGGTGGAAGAAGATCCACAAGAGTTCATTAATGAGGTCTACAAAATTTTGAATATCATGGGTATTGGGCCGAATAAAAAGGCGGAGTGGCAGCGTATTAATCCAAGGGAATACCCCAAATTTAGTATGAGCAATGGAAGTGTGAGAAGGGTAATGGCTATATGGTGTTTTGGGAAGAATTCAAATTGGCCTTCCTTAACCGATTTTTTCCTCTTGAGCTTAGGGAACCAAAGTTGGTGGAGCTTATGAACTTAAAGCAAGGTTTTATGAGTGTGACTGAGTATACCCTCAAATTTAGCCAACTTTCAAAATATGCTCCTCACTTGGTGGACGATCCTAGATCAAGGATGATAAGTTTGTGATGGGGCTCTCCAACTTGGTGAGCGAAGAATGCTGGTCTGCCTTGCTAATTAGTGACATGGACTTATCTTGGTTGATGACATATGATAAGCAAATGGAAGAAGAAAAATGGAGGAAAATAAGAGCCCATGAGTCCAAGAGAGCCCGTTTTGAAGGAAAGTTCCAAAAGGGTGTTATATTTCATCAAGGCCAAAGGCCACCTCTTGCTACTAATAAGGAGTTTGCTAATGACTTCCTTAGGCCTCAAGGTATTGGTGGTGTGGCTCCTAATGATGTGTGTCCTAGATGTGGGAAGATTCATAATGGCCCATCTTTGAAGGGTTCTAATGCATGTTTTGGTTGTGGGGAGCTTGTTTCTAAGAAGGTAGATTGCCCAAGAAATCATGGCAAGGACCGAGATGCAAATGCGGTTCCATTGGGTAGAGGTAGTCCTCAAGGTGGTGCCCCAAGGCACAACTGGTTTTATGCTCTATGTGGGAGGAAAGGGGTTGGTGAGGTCCTCGATGTTGTTACTGGTATGTTGAAAATCTTTGACCTTGATGTATATGCTTTGATTGATCCGGGTGTCACCCTTTCCTTTGTCACCCCCTTTATTGCTAAAAATTTCCATGTTGAGTCGGAGTCGTTGGATGAGTCATATAAGGTGTCTACTCCTATTGGTACATCTATTATTGCATAAAATCTTACCTTGTGATCTTGTTGAATTAGATATGGTTGATTTTGATGTTATTCTTGGGATGGATTGGTTGCATGCATACTATGCTTCTATTGATTGTAGAACCTGTAGGGTCAAGTTCCAATTTCCAAATGAACCCATTCTTGAGTGGGAAAGTCATGATGTGGTAGTGAGAGGTAGGTTCATCTCATGCATTTAAGGCCATAGGTTGATTTCCAAAGGGTGTTTGTATCACATTGTGAGGGTCAAAGATGTGGAGTTCAAAGTCCCTTCCATTGAGTTGGTTTCGATTGTTAGTGAGTTTCTTGATGTATTCTTAAATGAACTTCCCGGTGTCCCTCCAGAAAGGGAGATAGATTTCAGCATAGCTCTCCTTCCTAACACTCAACCTATCTCCATTCCCCCTTACCATATGGCCCCGGCGAGTTGAAGGAGTTAAAGGACTAATTGAAAGATTTATTAAAAAAGGGATTTATTAGACCTATCCAATCACCTTGGGGTGCACCTGTATTGTTTGTAAAGAAGAAAAACGGGTCACTTAGAATGTACATTGGCTACCGACAACTCCATAGGGTCACTATAAATAATAGATATCCTCTCCCAGAGATTGATGACTTGTTCGACCAATTGCAGGGGGCTAGCTTTTTCTATAAGATTAATCTTTGGTCTGGTATCATCAAGTGAGGGTGGGGAAATGTGACATTCCCATGATGGCCTTCCGGACTAGATAAAGGAATTATGAATTTGTGGTGATATCCTTTGGGTTGACTAATGTACCGTCCATCTTCATGGACCTCATGAATAGGGTCTTTAAACCCTACATTGATTCCTTTGTTGTGCTCTTCATAGATGATATTTTGATCTATTCACATGGTAGGGAGGAGCATATGGGCCATTTGAGGGTTGTTTTGCAAAGATTGAGGGAGGAGAGATTGTATGCTAAATATGACAAATGTTAGTTTTGGTTGAAGGAGGTTGCATTCTTGGGTCATGTGGTATCGGGGGATGGTATTAGGTGGATCATAAGAAGACCGATGTGATTAGAAATTGGCCTAGACTATTGACCTCGTCAGACATTAGGAGTTTCTTAGGCGTTGTAGGTTACTATAGAAGGTTTGTGGATGGGTTCTCCTCCATTGCTTCCCCATATGGAAAAATTGACTCAAAAGAAGATTAAGTTTGTGTGGACCAATACAACAAAAACATACCTAGTATTTTGTGTGGACCAATAAATGTGAGAAAATCTTCCAAACATAGAAAGATAGACTTGTGTCCGTTCCTATAATGTCACTACCGGATGGGCTTGAGGGTTTTGTTGTGTATTGTTATGCATCTAGAGTTAGTTTGGGTTGTGTGCTAATGCAAAATGATAAGGTCATAGCCTATGCTTCTAGGCAACTCAAAGTGCATGAAAAGAACTATCCTACCCATGATCTTGAATTAGCCACCGTGGTGTTTGCATTAAAGATTTGGCATCATTATTTGTATGGGGTACAAGTTGATGTCTTCACCGATCATAAGAGTCTTCAATATGTCTTCATACAAAAAGATCTCAACTTGAGGTAAAGAAGGTGGCTAGTACTCCTTATGGACTAAGACATGAGTGTGCATTACCATCTGGGTAAGGCAAATGTTGTGGCGGATGCTTTGAGTTGGATACCTATGGTTAGCCTAACTCATGTGGATGGTGGTGACAAGGAGATGGCTTTGGAGATGCATAGATTGGATAGATTGGGGGTGAGGTTGGAAGATATGGCTAATGTTGTGGTTGTTGTTGATGGTTCTAAATCTTCTTTGGATGGTGAGATGATAGTAAAACAAGATCTAGACTCCTCCTTGCTTGAATTGAAGGCCTTGGTCAAAGAGGGAAAAATAGATATTTTCTCCCAAGGGGGAGATGCGGCCCTTAGATACCATGGTAGGTTTTGTGTGCCATGTGTTGATGGTTTGAGGGAGAGAATTCTTTATGAGGGCCATAACTCTTCTTATTCTATCCACCCTGGTTCCGCCAAAATTTTATTGACTTAACGAATGTGTATTGGTGGGGAGGCATGAAGAGGTACATTGCTAAATTTGCTTCCGATAGCCATAGTTGTCAATAAGTCAAAGCAGAACATCAAAGGCCGGGTGGCCTAACCCAAGACATAAAGATTCCTACTTGGAAGTGGGAGTGATTAATATGGATTTTGTGGTTGGATTTTCCAAGACTAGAAAATGCTTTGATGGTGGTGGTTAATAGGATGACAAAAGCATCTCACTTTCTACCAGTCAAGACTACATATGGGGCAGAGGAGTATGCTAGATTGTATATCCATAAGTTAGTGAGGTTACATGGGGTTCCTTTATCCATCATATTGGATCGGGGTGCACAACTCACCTCACACTATTGGAGGTCATTTCAAAAGGGTCTTGGTACCAAAGTTCACCTTAGTATGACCTTTCACCCTCAAACAATAGCCAAGCCGAAAGGACAATTCAAACACTTGAGAATATGCTCAGTGTTTGTGTCTGGTTATGGATGCTCTTTGAGAAGGTTAGGATGATTAGGCAAAGGTTGAGGACAACCCAAAGTCAACAAAAATCCTATGTTGATGTAATAAGAAGAGAACTAGAATTTCAAGTGGGTGATTGCGTCTATTTGAAAGTTTTTCTCCAATAAAAGGTATGCACCGTTAGTAAAAAGGGTAAGTTGAGTCCAAGGTATATTGTTCCTTATGAGGTGATAAAGAGGGTTGGCAAGGTAGCTTATGAGTTGAAGTTGCCTAGTGAAATGAATTTGGTTTATCTGGTACTCTATATTTCTATGTTAAGAAAGTATGTTGGTGATACTAATTCCATTATGCCTCTTGAAATAGTGGGTGTTGTTGGGGATAACATGACCTATGAGGAGGTTCCAGTTCAGATTTTGGATAGGCAAGTAAAGAGATTGAGCAATAAGAAGGTGGTATCTGTTAAGGTCCTTTGGAGGAACCAACAAGTCGAAAGTGCTACATGGGAGGCCGAAGCGGATATGCAAAAGCGGTATCCTTATCTTTTCCACTCCACTCAAGCCTAAGGTACTAATCCTAAGTATCCTATGTGATATCAAGTCTTATATGTGATGATGGTCACGCTCCAATAAGAAAGCGATCACTATCAGTAATTAACCTAACCAAGGTTAGGGTGGAATCCACAAGGAATACAGGCTTTGACTATAAGATTTCACTACTAATCATTCCTTGTATCTATAACTACAATCTATAGATAGGGGGATTTGTGATTCAATGACAACTAAAAATAAACACTAATTAAAATTTGGGAAAACACTCAATTTTGGGGGCAACTTGGGAATTGTGTTCCCCTATGGCTCGTTGACTCAATTACCCTATGTAACATAACTTTGATCGGTGAATTGCATGCAGGATAGTAACTTAGATTATTCCATCCCTCTTGTGAAAGTGAAGGTTGAATTTCACCATAGCACTTGGTCGGCCACCATAGTATGCCAACTAACCGTTACGTATTGTCCCAGTCAACCTCCCCTTGGTCAGGTTTGGTCGATTAGAAGGGGAATCATCAATCGAACCTTGTCAGCTTCTTCCCTTTTCCTATTCACCACTACCTTGATCGGGATCGTGACAGTAGGCAAGGTTTGATGTTGGCCACCACCAAACAACTCTAATCATGAAGGGAAATAAACAATACATGCAAAACCCCAATCATAGATATGCACATAACCTAGGTCATCTCAAGTAAACTACCCATGGTTCCCATAATTCCGAGTTGTGGGTCTTTAGCTACTCATGGCTAAGACAAAACACACACAAATTCACATAATAGACATAGTTGAGAGTTTCACCAATAAAAATGGAGAATATAAGCAACACAAGTTGCAAACCCACAAGCTAGATTGATAAACAATGAGTACAGAACAAGATTTGCAATCCCAAAATAGGTTTCCCAAAGAGAACAATATTCTACTCTAAAACCCTAAGAAAAACTTCAAAATATAATGGAGAAACGTCTGCTCTTCTAACTCCCTTCCAAAACCTAACTTAAACTATTTATAGTATTTACAAAACAACCCTATGACTTATGCAAAAAAGATAGCTAACATCTGATAAATTTTGCAGTTACGACTCGTAGGATAGCCTACGAGTCATAGTCGGGGTCTCGTATCAGGTTCTTAATATCTTGGACTGAACTGGTATGACCCATAGGCATGAATCATTACTCGAGCTACGACTCGTATGTTCATCTCATAGTATTGGTCTTCAATTTTTGGTCTAACATTTTGGCTATCTGATTCTTGCTACGAGTCCACCTATATGAGTCGTAGTATGTCTCACGACTCGTAGGATGGGCTCGTAGGGGTAACTTTTTCTTGGTAAATTTTTGATTTTTCATCTCTATTTCCTGCTACAGCACAACCTATGACTCGTAGCATGAGCTACAACTCGTAGGAGGGCTCGTACATCCTATGCTTCAGCAAAATCTGTAACTTTTCTTCAAAATCATGCCAACCTAACTTTTCTGTAAGATTAACACAAAAACACATCAAAACATTAAAAAGTTGTGTTATGAACTTACAAAATCTCTTGTTTTAGGCATCAAATGTACTGTAATTTGACAGCACATCAATATGTCAGCCACTATATCATTCATGTGCATTCATGATTAAGTTGGCAAATTATGACGATTTTACACCTATGTTGAGATTTTTAAAGTGATGTTTAAATGTAATGTTGCTTCCATGTTGGGGACTGACTTGTTCATGATTATTCTTGTCTTGTACATCTCTTCTACATTTGGGAATAAATGTTCCCAAGGGAAGACATTGAAATGACCCCAAAAAGTGCCTAAAAACGTGTCTCAGAAGTGCCCGAAATCTTGTTTTCCGTTAATCTAAAAATCTAACTGTTACTTCAAAAATCTAACTTCATATTCTTCTTTAGGGGGTCTAAATTAGGTGGACATGGGTCTAACCTCGATTTTAAAGCAAAGGAATCGATTTATGAAATTTGCACTTGGTGCAATGTCCATTGAGGGTCCCGCGACCTCTCCGTGACACAAAAAAGTGTAAATTATGCACTGTTTTTCTTAGTCCATCCAGATTTTACTATGCATTGGGCGTAAGTTTTCCCAAACGTGTTCTTACTTATACTTAGCCTCATTTCACCATCATATCACCCTAAACATTCTGCAATACTCACCAAGACACTTATCCAAATATTTGCTCCTAAATTTAAGTCCCAAACTCAAGACCAATCTCAGGGATTACGCCAAGGATCTCACTCAAGCTTCAAGTCTCCATTTCCAATCTTCTTCTAGGGTTCTCTAAAGTCAAGGTATGTGGTGTTGAACCATTGGGTCTTTCCACCCATGGTTTCTAAAACCTCTTTTTACTAAAATTGCATGATTTAAAGTTGATTTTGCATGTGGGTCTTGTATGTTGAGAAATTTACTGCACATTGATTTATGTTGTTGAAAGCATGGTTATGTTAGCATGTTTTAAGCCTTAGATCTTGGATCTAATGTTGGATTTGATGAGGGGTTTTGATGTGAATGTCTTGAGGGTGTTACAAGGTGTTAATTGATGGTTTTACAACAAATTTTCTTGCATGATTTCTTCTCTAAATTGCATGGTCTTTAACCCCCATTACACACCCCAAGGTGTTTGATAAAATGTCCGGGTGTGGTTTCTTGAGGAGTTGAAGTTCCAAAGCATGAGATATGATATGAATGATGTTATATGGATGAAATGAGATTATGTACATGATAAATTATACATGAAGTGTTGCATCAGTGCATGCCCAATTTGGGGGAGGGGGTCCTAGAACCTGGAGAACTGAGATAGGGGTTTGTACCCATTAACCGAGGGAAGGGTTAGTACTTCTCCACCTAGTGATGTGGCGGCATCATCACTAACAGAGTTGGAGGTTTGTACTTATCAACCGAGGGAAGGGTCAGTACTTCTCTTCCTAGGGATGGGGCGGGATTTTCAACAACCGAGTGAAGGGTTAGTACTTCACCACCTAAGTGATGGGGCAGCATCACCACTAGCCTCAAGGGGTTTATAACTTGAAAATCTAGCTTTGGTCTATTCTTCACATTTGATACTTTATATGAGCATGAGTTATTTAAGCATTTTTTACTTATGCATTTTTCGTACATGCCATCTTGCTATAATATGCCTATTGCCTATTTCTATGCATTTTGATCATGATGTCTATATCTTGTTGCATTACATTCCATATACTTAGTATATTCAAACGTCTAATGCATACTCTTGCTTACATGATATCACCATGTAGGAACCGGTGCTCAAGTTGATCATCTTTTCCCTCCACGTGGCTAGACGATGCTATTTCAAGCTTGTTGGTGAGTCCTCCATTCTGAGGAAGTTAGTCTATGATTGCTATTATCTATGTATTGGGATACTTTCTTATTTTCTATTTTGACTATGAGGCTGAGCCCGGTTACTTTCTCTTGGCCCCTACTCTATCTATGTATTTAGGTGTTTGTTGGACAAGTTATGTAATTATGATATGAGCTATGACTCCTTCTCTTTGATGTTGATGTTTTGGAAAACTATCCCATAGCCCCTTATGCTTGTTTTATATCTTTTACATGCTTCCGCAACCAATAATGTGTAATGATAAGTTGAGAGGCTTGACTGGCGTTCCTTCGGGTTCCCCATTCACCGTGTCACGTCTAGGCCCTAGGCTTGGGTCATGACAATTATTGAAAGTCTTCTTTATGATGTTATGATTCGTAGGTTTATATTGTCATGACAATACTCTTGCACAATATGGTATTTGGGGCTAGATTGATGAGAATAAATGTGATTCCCCACCTAGCTATGATTATGAGACTGTGATGACCCGTTAGTAGGGGCATATGAGATGATGAGCCGATGGTAGAGGCATAGACAATATTATGTTGCTAGCTGATTGTAAAGGCTTTACCCATGAAATAGGAGCTATCATTATGATGATGATTAATTAGCTAAATGCTTATGGAATGAGTTGGTAGAATACCTCTCCATTAATGATTCCATGATTCATACGTATGATTATTTGGTGAGAGTTTTACTTAGCACTAACTTGACCTCGGAATGAATGCAAAAGTTCCCCATTAGAAGAAGCATATGAACGTTAGTAGAATCCCATTATCCCATAACTACGTGCCACCATAGGAATTAAGAGTCATTCGATAGTAAATGTTGATTTCTAGACCAACCAATAGTTAAGGTTGCTCAATAGTAGGCTTTGGTAGATCTACTCAGGCATCTTAGGAGATCACCTTGGCAAACGATCTCTCACTTTCTTTATATGCAGGGGAAACATTGGGACTCTATGGTTTAGCTCCATGGTTTATATCGGTCAAAATGTTGCTCTTGCATATGGTAAAGTTCCCCTTATAACCCCAAGATGTGCTCTTATGATAATTTATAATAGTTCCTTCATATTATGTCCAAAGGTGTTTTAAAGTTCCTATGACTCATTGATTCACAAGTTCAAATGGTATTTCTCCTAAAGGTATATGACCATGTCTTCAAGCATGTAAGGTGGTCTCCATTATGATTAATAATATTTCATAGTCTTTTATATAAACAGATGTATTGTTCACTCAAGGATATTAATATTTTTATTGTTCATAAAAACATGTGTTTTCTCACTAATTTATGTTTATGTGTCTCCTTAGACATTCAAGTAAGGGTTCTTTATCTCTCATATGCATTATCACATGCTCTATGGGTAAAGTAATGTGTGAAGTGATCACCCATATGTATGTTCTTCTAATACTTCAAAGATGTTTCTCCTATGGTATATGATTTAAATACCTAAACTCATGTATGTTTCAAGTTTATATGATTTTCTTATTTATGATTACATTTATCTATGCATCCTACTAAGTTCTTTCTAAAGTTACTTTTTATGTTTAAATCATATTTGCTTGATTATAACTTACTAATGCCCTTGTAAATATATGTTTTTTAACAAGAGACTTAGCATGGATCGTTGCATCATTGTTTCCATGCCATGCATTGCACAACTACATATAAGCACATTTAAAGTACTAATGCATACTTCTATGCCTACATGATCCAACCATGTAAGGACTGATGCACCTTGATATCCTCCACTTGGCTAGCATCATAATGTTGCAGCAGAAGTTGGTGAGTGCTCTAGTTAAGGGATGACATCCTAGTGTTTTTTCTAGTTTGATGTATTAAGATAATTTACTTTACAATTGTGTAATTCCTTTTACTTTGATTGTAGTTTGATGGTGAGCTTGAACATGTCTTAGCCCCCGTCGAGTTTATGTTAGAGGCATTGTTGGACACATATGCTATGGTTGCATCCACTTCCTTTAATTTATTGTGGTTTAAGAGCCCTTAGCCCCATTTACCCTTATTGTTCAATATTATCTTTAAGTAATTGCCTGTGAATTCTTAAGATATTGAAGATGGCGTGAATGAGATGCCTCTGGATATTTCATTCATGGTGTGATGACTAGGCCCCTAGATCTGGTCGTTATCTATAATTCTCATCAAGGAGATGGATGTTTCTTCGCTAATGACTTATGGTTAACAAGTGGAGAGTGAAATGCTTCAATGGATAAGGATGAGGGAGTTCAAAAGAGCTCATATTGATGGTGGATTTTCACATGCAAAGTCCATTGATGACGTTGCCAACAAGGCCAATGGTCCTCCAAAGGTGCTCATCATAGGTTTGATACAAATAGTGTGCTAACAATAAATCTCAAGTTGATGGTCCTAAAAGTGGTAGAGTTGTTCTTCCTAATGTCTAAAGTGTGAGAGGAACAATGTTTGATGAATGCTTGAGAGGTTTTAGTACATGCTTTGGATGTGGAAATATGGGGCACAAAATGTTTGAGTGTCCTAATGTTTCTAACAAAGGTAAACAAAGGTGTCCACAAGGTTAATAGACCGAAAAGGGTTGCCCCACGCTTTAGAAGATAGTCCATGTGATAATCGATTCTATTCTATGCATGCTAGGTAAGAGGTTGAAGAGTCTCCTAATGTGGTTATGGGTATGTTAAGAGTCTTTGATCTTGATCTATCTGATTTGCCTGACCCTGGTTCTAATATGTCCTTTGTTACTCCTTACCTTGCCATAAAATTATGTGTCTCCTAAGCTCTTGTTAGAACCTTATTCAATTTATACTCTAGTTGGTGAGTCAATCCTAGCCAAGAAAGTTTATAAAAACTATCTTGTGTCAGTGTTGCATAGAGTCTTTCCATGTAATCTTGTTGAACTTGATATGACCAATTATGATGTGATTCTTGGTATGGATTGGTTGCATACATCTTATACTTCTATTGATTGTAAACCCCAGAGAGTCACATTCTAAGTTCCTAATGAGTCCATTCTTGTTTGGAAAGAAACAAATCCAGTGTTCAAGGGCAAGTTTGTCTCTTATGTGAGAGCTATGAAAATGATTTATAATGACATGATATATGATGTTGTCTAGTTTGTGGAGTTTGAGTCCAAAAATCCTACTCTTGATTTGATTCCTAAAGTTAATGAGTTTCTCAATGTCTTTCTCAATGACTTGCCTGATATTTCTCTCAAAAGAGACATGGGCTTTGCTATCGATCTTTTATCCCATCCTTAGCCTATTTCTATGCCTCCATATCAGATAGCCAAAAATGACCCCAAAAGTGCCCAAAAATGAGCCTCAGAAGTGCTTGGAATCGTAATTTTCATATATCTCAAAATTCTTGTGTGATATCTAAATTCTGACTTCATATTCTTGATCAGGGGGACAACTTGAGTGGAATGGGTCTAACCCTGATTTAAGAGCAACCATATAAAACTTCATAAATGCAAAGTGAGCAATTTCCGGAGAAGATTAGCGCCCCAGGCGCGACGTGCCTGGGGCGCACCATAGTAAATTTTTTTGCCAGATTATTTAATTCTATCCAAGGCTTTTTGGTCATAGGCCTAAGTCCTCCCATGCATGAAAATACCTATACTTAGCCATATTTTACCCTCATATGATACAAAACATTCCCCAATGCTCATTCAAACACTTAAACAAATATTTCACTCCTAAATTCAAGTCCCAAAACTCATCTAGATCTTAAGGTTCTCATTAAAGCTTCAGGTCTCCATTTCTAATCTTCTTCAAGGATCCTCCAAAGTTAAGATACGTAGTTTCAACCATTGGGTCCTTTCACCCATGGTATCCAAGCTTCCATTTCATCTAATTTACATGCTTTTGAGTTGATTTTACATATGGGTCTATTACTATGAATTTGATTATAAACTTTGTTGGGGTTTTGTCAAAGTGTGATTGTTTTAGTATGTTTGGAGCTATGAATCTTAGATCTAACCTGAGATTTGATGAATGATTTTGATGTATATTGTCTGATGGTGTTACTAAGTATTGGTGGGATGATTTACTTCTAGATTTCTTACATGATTTCACTCTTAATTACATGGTTTTACACTAGCATTGCACATCCACCAAGTGTTTGATAAAATGTACAGATTATGATTCTTGAGATGTTGAATGCTTAATGCTTGGCATATGAGATATATGACATTATGATATTGAAAGAATGTTGTATATATGTTAATTTCATGATGCACTTCGACAATGTTATGAGTTGACCAAGCCTAGGCCCTTGGATTGGGTCATCACAAACTTAGTATTAGAGCACTAGGTTGTAAGGTCCGTGGCGTTGAACACATCGTGTCAATTAGAGTTTTATTCATGGTTGTGAAGCCCACCATGACTATGAATAAGAGACTATGAGGCATTCTAGGAAATCTTTCACTTCTTCATGACCTATGTCATGCGATAGAGTTAGGTCCCCTAGGGCTTATTTTTAATTTCTAACCATTATATTTTAGGATATGTCTCAAGCTACTCAGGACGGTGATATATCTAATGTAGAGGTTCGCAATGCTCTATGGGTGATGGACAAAGTGGTGATAAAGATGATGACTCAACTCAATCAACAAGTGAGTGCTCCCGAGACTTCAAATTCTAAGAGGAGGGGTTGTGAGGTCAAGAGGACCTGTATGGATGGTAAGTTCCAAAGTCCCAAAGATAGAGGTGATGCTATGATCCCAACATGTGGTAAGATTCATAGAGGCCCATGTTTGAAAGGGTACCAATGCTTATTTTGGTTGTGGTTAAGCAGGGCATAAGAATAAACATTTCCCTCATAAGTCCAATAAGGGTAAAATAGGTGATGGTAGGATGACTAATCTCAAGTGTCAAAAGTGTGGAAAGAACCATGGTTGCCCATGCGTGAGGAAGTCAATGCTTGCTATGGATGTAGTGAAGTGGGTCACAAGCTAGTTGATTATCCATGTGCTCAAAGGAGGTGTAAGGGTGGTCAACCTTTAGATCAAGGTGGTCATGTTGATCAAGGGGCTCAAGGAGGGGAGGAGGTGCCCAATGTTATTACAGGTATGTTGAAATTTCCTTTGGCTTTGATGTGTTTGCACTGATAGGTCCAGTAAGCCACTATTTCTTTCATTATTTGTTTTAGTGGCTAGTGGGCTTCTTGTGTGTCCGAGTTGTTTTGTGAACCTTGGTGTCTATCCTTTTGTTTGAGTATATTATTGCTAGAAAGTTGATAGGTATTGTTTCATGTTTATATTGTATTAGGTCTTGCCTTGTGACTTCTTAGGTTTGATGTGGTGGATTTTGATGTCATACTTGGGATGAATTAGTTGCATGCATATTATGTCTCTATTAATGGTAGGGCCCGTAGAGTTAGATTCCAATTCCCTAATAAACCCGTCCTTGAGTGGGGGCTTGTAAGGTGGATATGAAGGGTTAAGTCCGGTTCTTATCTTAAGGTAGAATTGATCTCTAAGGGTTCCATTTATCATCTTGTACGAGTTAGGGGTGTTGAACCTAAGTTATTTTTATTGAGTTGCTTCCCATGATCAAGGGGTTCGTGAAAGTCCTTCCTGATACTTTAAATTAAGGGTAGTGGCTTTTGGTTTGAGTTATCCACCGATTATATCTATTGGCTCATGAATAGGGTCTTTAGTCCCTACCTTATTATGCTTATGGTGGTCTCTAGTGGTGGAGTATTGATTTATTCAGAGCTTGTAAATCATTTGGGGGTAGAGTTGTGAATCTTGGGGAAAGAGAAATCGTATGCTAAGTATGAGAAGTATGAATTTTTGTTGAAGATGGTTACCTTTCTAGGTCATGTGGTGTCAGGGGATGGTATTATGGTCGATCCTATGGAGACGAATGTGATTAGAAATTTGCTCAGACCTTGGGCTCCATTGTACATTAGAAGTTACTTGGACTTAGTGGGTTACTACCGGAGATTGATAATGGGATCTCTTCTATTGCTTTCCCCATGACTAAATTTACTCAATAGAAGGCTAAGCCTGTATGGACCGATGAGTGTGAAAAGAGTTTCCAAATCTTGAAGGATATGCTTGTCTCTACTCCTATCTTGTCATTTTTAGAAGGGTTGGAAAGGTTTGTTGTGTATTGTGATGTTCTATGGATTGGGTTGGGTTGTGTGTTGATACAAAATGGTTAGGTGGAAGCCTATGCTTTTAGATAATTTGAGATGTATGAGAAGGATAATCCTATCTATGACCTTGAGTTAGCCGCCGCGATATTTGCTTCAACAAGTTGATGTTATTGGTTGTATTGGGTGCATGTTGATGTGTTTACCGATACAAGAGTCTCCAATGTGTTGCCCCCCAAAGGACCTTAGCTTGATACAAAGAAGGATGTTAGACCTTCTTAAGGATTATGATATAAGTGTGCATTACCATCCCAGTAAGACTAATGTTATGGTCGGTGCTTTGAGTGGGGTGTCCATGGGTAGCCTAGTTTATATTGAAGGTGTTATAAAAGGGGTGACTAGGGAGGTCCATCGGTTGACTAGAGTGAGGGTTAGGTTGGAAGAGGTGGATAATGGTGGTATTGTGATTGTTGATGGTTCAAAATTTTCCTTGGTTGATAAGGTAAAAGCAAGCAAGATCTTTGTCCCTCCTTGTTAGAATTAGAGACTTTGGTGAGCATTGGCAAGGTGGAGGTTTTCTCCCAAAGGAGAGATAGTTCCCTTAGGTGCTAAGGTAGGTTGTGTGAGCCTAGTGTAGGTGACTTGAGGGAGAGGGATTTTGTTGAGACATATAGTAGTTATCAGTCTAGCATTAGTATGGCTTGAGACTCCATATGGTAGACATTGTATGTCCCCGGTTGCGTGGCTTGAAACTACGGAAATGGCTTTGTTGGGTCCGAATCTGATTATAGAGGTCATAAAGAAGATGAGGTTGATTAGGGAAAGGATGAAATAGGTCAAAGTCATCAAAAGTCCCTTAACTATGAGAGGAGAAAGGATCTTGAATTTAAAGTTAGTGGTTGTGGCTATTTGAAGGTTTCACTCATGAAAGGTGTGGTTGTCTTGGTAAAAAAGGAACTGAATCTACGGTTTGTGAGTCCCTATAGAGTGTAGAGGAGGATTGGTGAGATACGAATGGGAGTTGCCTTTGGATGTGGATATGGTTCATCTGGTTCTTTGTGCATCTAGGTTGAGGAGAGGTGTTGGTGATTAAGGAAATATAAGACTCTTTGAGGTTGTGGAGTTGTGGAGGATGAGTTGACTTATGAGAAGGTCTGGTGAAGAAGTTTTATACATTTGAGTGAAGATTGACTAATAAAGGTATGGTGTTAGTCAAGGCCCTTTTAAGAATCGTGAAGTCGAAGGTGTCTCTCGGGGAGCTGCAGCGGGCATGGAGGAACTATATCCATATTTCTTTCATTCTATTCAAGCTTATGATAAAACATCAAGTCCTTTGTTCTATGATTCCAAGTCATAAGTCACAACCCTTATGTCATTTGTGTACATTCATGTTTATATTGAAAAGTTCATGGTGATTTTAACACTTGAGATTTTTAAAAATGGTGTTTAAGTGTATTATTGCATTCTTGTTGGGGCTGATTTCTTCATGATTACTCTTCCTATATACGTCTCTTTAACATTTGGAGACGAATGTTCCAATGGGGGAGATATTGAAACGACCCCAAAAGTGCCCGAAAATGTGCCTCGAAAGTACCCAGAATCGTAATTTCCATATAACTAAAATTCATACGTGATATCGAAAATTTGACTTCATATTCTTGATCAGGGGGTTAAATTGAGTGGGAAATGGGTTTAATCCCAATTTTAGAGCAACTATATCAAAATCCAAAAATGCAAAGTGAGCAATTTCTAGTGAAGATTTGTGCCCAAGGCGCACAACGTTCCTGGGATGTGCCATAGCATATTTTTGTGCTAGTTTATTTAGTTTGGTCCAAGGCTTTTGGCTCTTGGGCCTAAGTCCTCCCATGCGTGAAAATACCTATACTTAGCCATATTTCACCCTCATATCATACAAAACATTTCTCAATACTCATTCAAACACTTAGACAAATATTTTACTCCTAAATCCAAGTCCCAAAACTCATCCGGATCTTAAGGTTCTTATTCAAGCTTCAAGTCTCCATTTCATATCTTTTTCAACGATCCTCCGAAGTCAAGGTATGTGGGTTTAAAACATTGGGTCCTTTCACCCATGGTGCACAAGCTTCCGTTTTATCTAATATACATGCTTTTAAGTTGATTTTACATATGGGTCTATTACTATGAACTTCACTATGAACTATGTTGGAATTTTGTAATAGTGTGACTATTTTTGTATGTTTGGAGCTATGAATCTTGGATCTAACTTGAGATTTGATGAAGGGTTTTGATGCATATTGTATGCTGATGTTACCAAGTATTGGTGGGGTGATTTGCTTCTAGATTTCTTGCATAATTTCACTCTTTAATTGTATGGTTTTACACTAGTATTGCACATGCACCAAGTGTTTGATAAAATATTCAGATTATGATTCTTGAGATGTTGAAGGCTTAATGTTTTGCGTATGAGATATAGGACTTGATGATGATGAAAGTACGTTATATATATGTTAATTTCATGATGAATTGCCATAGTGTTGTGAGTTGACCAAGCCTGACTCGGGGGGTTGTAGGCCTAAGTTACCACATCGAGGGGTTGGTACCTTGGTTGCCTAGTACGAGGGTATTAGGCTTGCATAACCATATTGAGGGGTTGGTACCTTATTAACCACATCGAGGGGTTTGTACCTTGGTTACCTAGTACTGGGGGTAGTAAGCTCGTATAAGCAAATTGAGGGGTTGCTACCTCATTAATCATATCGAGGGGTTTTTTCCTTGATTGTCTATATTGATGGTCACTTGCTAAACATGTATTACATTCTATAAAAACATGTTTTACTTCACACATCATACATACATGCCACATTGTTATTATGTTATCTATTGGATATCATTATGCATTTTGCCCATGTTGACTACTTATTGTTGTACTGCATCCTACATACTTAGTACATTCAAATATATACTAACGTATACTCTATGCCTACATGATGTTACTATATAGGAATCGGAGCGTAGCTTGATCATCCTTCTCCTCCATGTCGCTAGTATGATTGTGTCTCAAGCTAATTGGTGAGTCCTCCATTTTAGGAAAATGTCTTTGATCCTATGTTATGTTTTGAGACTCTTATCTTAGATGCATGTTTATGACTTAGAGGGGTGAGCCCGGTTGCTTGTATTGGTCCCCACTCCTATCGATATAGTTGAGCTGTTGTTGGAACTTTATGATGTGGTCATGCTATACTCTATTAAGCTTACTATGTTCTTATGATATGAAGAATGGACCATAGTGCATTATCCTCTTTTCACTACCCTTGTTGTTGTATTTAATGCTTCTGCGACCAAGGATGTGTAATAATATATAAAGAGGGCTGATTGGGGTTCCCCGTTCACTGTGTCACGTCTAGGCCCTAGGCTTGGGTCGTGACATAGCCCAGTGTATTCAAATTAAATTAAGGAAAAATTAAGGGACTTTCTTGAATAATGTTCATAAGGCCTAGTGTGTCTCCATTGTGTGCTGCCATGTTGTTTGTATGGATCAAGGATAGTTAATTTCGGATGTGTGCGGATTATCCGTAAATGAACAAAGTGACTATTAAAAACAAATATATACTTCCGAGGATTGATGACCTTTTTGACCAACTACAATGTGCAAGCTATTTCTCAAAGATTGAACTTCATTTTGAATATCACCAATGGAGGGTGACAGAGGATGATAGATGGCATTTAGAACTCAGTACAGTCATCTTGAATTCTTTGCTATGTAATTTGGACTAATAAATTCCCCTGCTAATATAATGGACTGGATTAATAGGTTCTTCAAGTCATACTTGGATATGTTCGTAGTTGCGTTCATACTTTGATATATTTGTATATTCACGAGATGTAAAGGAGCACGAGGATCATTTGCAAATTGTATTGCAAACATTGGGAGATAGGTAACTTTTTGCAAAGATTTGCAAGCGTGAATTTGGATAAGGGAGGTGGCTTTTCTTGGCCATATCATTTTGGGTTATGGCATTAGAGTTGATCCATATAAGACGGACGGTGTGAAGAATCAGCCTAGACCATTGTGTCCATCTGACATTATGAACTTTGTAGGTTGTGATTGATATTATAGATGATTTGTTGAATGGGTTTCTTCCATTGCCTCTCCTTTGACGAAGTTGACCTAAAAGAAGGGGAAATTTCAATAGATTGATGAATGCGAGAAACAGTTCCGAATATTGAAGGATCACCTTAGTTCAACCCTTATTTTGACATTACCTGAAGGTCTGGATTATTTTGTTGTTTATTATGATGCCTCACATTTAAGCTTGTGTTGCGTGTTTATGTAATATGGAAAGGTCATTGCCTATGCTTCGAGGCAATTTAAGGTGCATGAAGAAACTACCTAACCCATGACCATGAGTTGTTTGCCATTGTATTTGCATTGATGATCTTGTGGCATTATCTTTATAGGGTGCATGTTTATATATTCACTAACCCCAAGAGCTTACAATATGTGTTTACCAAAAGGAATTATCAAAAGAGGTGGTTAGAGCCTTTAAAGGACTATGATATGAGTGTGATGTATCACCACAGTAAAGCAATTGTTGTGGCTGAAAACGCCATTCAACCCAAAAATGAGGAGATAAGGAGGCATCAATACATTCCACCACCATTACCCCGAAACAAGCCCATAATCTATGTTTTCCTCCATAAAGCTGAACCAGAAGCTACCAACACCCCACTTTCTAAACGAAAGAAAATCTACACCATCCAAGGCAAGCTACACCACACCCAAACCCACAACCCTATCACCCTCCACAAGAGAATCTTCCTTTTGTGGCGAACCAAGTCAATTACCAAACTCCATTCTGAAGTGCATCAAATGTATCTTCTAATGAAAGTCACCCATTACCTCCACCAAGTGCACAACAAACTCCCCATAATTATTATGAATACCAAAATACTCTCTATAATGAAATGTTTAGAGATCTCAACTATGAGTTTTGGAAGTATTGAAGTAGCAATACATAAAAGAAAGGAGTCTGACCTCAAGACTTGGGGTGGGATCATGGCATATGAGGCTGAGATTATGGGTATAAAGGAGATAGAGTGAGGAATAGAGGAGATAAGATGGGATATAAAGAAGATAGGATGGAAAATAGAGGAAACAGATTCGGGGAGAGCAATAATCAAGATAAGGGCTTAAACACTATCAAGGTCACAATTCCAAGATTCGAAGGAAGTAGTGACCCGATGAGTTCTTGTAGTGGGAAATTCAAAGTGTGCAGATCTTTCTCAGAAATAATATCTCAAAAACTTTGAAGTTGAAGTATGCTCTTACACAATTTGAAGGGCATGCATTGACTTGGTGGGAGTCCAAGAGTAGAGAAAGGTAGAGCTGTCACATCTATGAGTTACCTACTTGGCAAGAGTTGATTGCACTTATGGAGTTGAGATACTTGACTCCAAACTACTAGCAGGAGGTACTCAAGAAGGTGTTTACGTTGAGGCAAGGTGCCAAAAGTGTTGAAGAGTATTATATGAGTTTGGGAACCTGCAGATGAAGTCTAAAATGGAAGAGAACATACAATGTATGGTGATCTGATTTGCAGCCAACTTGAGGTATGATATTTTGAAGCCATTAAAGCTTAAGCACTATGAAATTCTTGAAGCAGCTTTCCAGGATTCCTCAAAGGTAGAAATAGATTTGAAAGATGAAAAATCATACAAGGCCAAAGGTTCTTCAACTACATCATAGGACAAAGGTCAAGGAAATTGGCAGAAAACATCTTCTAGGTAGCCACCTAAGGGTCGGGGTCAAGTTACTCAAGCCTTGCTTGATTACAAATCCAAGGAAAGTGAGAAACCACAAGGAGGTAAGTATGCTAAACCTAACCTTCCTCGTCCCTCTACAATTTAATGCTTTAGATATCAAGGAAGGGGACATGATACAAGTAAGTTTCCTAATAGGAGGATGACTGTTGCTCTTCGGGATGGGTGTAAAACTTAAGATGAGGAAGAGGCTGATGAAAGAAATGAAAATGAGAAAGATAGAGGCGAGGGAGATGCTTCGGAAAACAAAGAAGAAAGGTTGGATGAGAGGGTCAATTTTTCTTTCTTCATGGGGAAAGGAAAATTTTAAGTTGATAATGATGAAAACTTGAAGGTGAATTCCAATCTTTCATGTGTTGTGAGAAGAATTATGGGACCCTTTGCCAAAGAAGAACTTGATTAAAAAGAGAATATATTTCACACTAGGTGCAAAATTCAAGATAAAGTGTGTTCTTTAATCATTGATAGTGGAAGTTGCACTAATGTGGTGAGAAGTTCTTTAGTGGAATTTATATGAATTCTAACAACTAAGCATCACAACCCTTACAAGCTACAATGGCTCAATGAAAGCAGAGATATGAAGGTCCTTAATGAAGCAAGTATTCGGTTTAGTGTGGGTAAGTACAATGATAAATTGACTTGTGTTGTTGTACCCATGTTGCCATGCCATATCTTGTTGGGGAGACCATGGCAATTTGGTATAGATGTTGTGTACTAAGGAAGATCGAACAAATACACTTTTGTGATTGAAGGTAGAAAGTATTTTCTTGCACATCTCACTCCATACCAAGTGAGTGAGGATTATCGAGCTGTGAAGGAGCTTCAAGAGAAAATAAGGGTGGAGGAGGCAAAGGGTGATGGTGTAAGTTCCATTATGGTTCTAATTGCAGGAGGTTCCTTGGCTAGAAATAAGAAGAATATATGCATGATAGCAAAGCCAAGCAAGTGTTTAAAAGGTGTGGATGAGGGCCGCTATCCAGTATGGCTTGTTAACATCCATCATTTATTTCATGTTAACCAAACTACTAGCACTTTTCCAAGTATTGTTTCTTCTCTTCTGCAAGACTATGATGAGCTATTCCCACAGGACTTCCTCCTTTGTGGGGAATTAAACACCAAATAGTTTGTTCTATGTTCACAAATTCCCAACTATCCAGCCTATAAGGGCAATTTGGATGAAACCACAGAGCGACAAAGGCTAGTAGAAGAGCTTCTTTGATCAAAGAAAGCATAAGTCCTTGTGTCATATGGGTGATTCTTTTTCCCAAGAAAGATAATACTTGGAGAATGTGTAATGATTATAGTGTCGTAAATAAGATCACAATGAAGTATCAATATCCAATTCCCAGGCTTGATGATATGCATGATCAGCTTTGTGGATCTAGTATATTCTCCAAGATTGACCTTTGAATTGGGTATCATCAAATTCGTATGAAATCATGCGATGAGTGGAAAATAGCTTTCAAGACAATGTTTGGGTTATATACATAGCTTGTGATGTCATTTGGATTGACAAATGCCCCAAGTACGTTCAGAAGGTTAATGAATCATCTTCTCAAACTTTTCATCAATATGTTTGTTGTGGTATCTTTTGATGATATCCTTGTGTATCAAGACAAGTGTGGAACATGTGTCCCATTTGAAGCAAATGTTTGTTGTCTTACTACAAGAGTGTCTGTTTGCTTATCTTAAGAAGTTCTCATTTTGTGTTGAAAAGGTTCTATTTTTGGATTTTGTGGTTAGTTCAAATGGGATAGAAGTTGATGAAGAGAAGGTAGAACCCATCAAGTCTTGGCCAACTCCAACCAACACAAATGAGATAAGAAGTTTTCATGGGTTAGCATGCATTTACCGATGATTTGTAAAAGGGTTTAGTTCAATTACTTCTCCTTTGATTGAGTTAAGAAAGAAAGATGTACCTTTTTTATTGGGGGAAGAACAACAGAAGTCCTTTCAAGTTTGAAACCAACATTGAGTTCTTCATCGTTACTTCAACTACCCAACTTTGATAAGACCTTTGAAATTGAATATGATGCTTCGGGTATTGGAATAGATAGTGCATTGATGTAAGAAGGAAAACCATTAGCTTACTTTAGTGAAAAAATAAAGGGTCTACTCTCAAGTACTCAACTTATGACAAGGAATTGTATGCACCTGTGCGGGCGCTAGCTTATTGGCAACACTACTTGTGGCACAACGCATTTGTGACAAGGATGGACCATAAGTCCTTGAAGCATATTAAAGGGAAATTAATTTGAACAAGCGACATGCAAAGTGGGTTGAATTCATTGAAGCCTTTCCAAATGTTATCAACTACAACCAAGGCAAGGAAAATGTGGTAGCGGATGCTCTATCAAGGTAGTTTTCGTTGCTGACTACCTTCGCTTTTAGTGATGATATTTGAAAGCTTAAAGGAATTCTATTCTAGGGATCCTGACTTTAAAGATACTTTTGATAATCTTACCTAAAGGAAGCGGGTTGATAGGTTTCATTTACTTGATGGTTTTCCATTCACAGATGGACAAGTTTATGTTCCTATGAGCTCATAGAGAGAGCTTTTTTTCAAGGAGGCTTATAATGGTGGATTGATAGGACACTTTGGGGTACCCAGAAGACATGACATTCTAAATTGGCAATTCTTTTGGCCCAAGCTGAAGCATTATATGGAACGAATTTGTGGACAATATCTTGATCGTAAGCATGCTAAATCCACAACTCGGCCCCAAGGTATGTCCATCTTTCTCCCTTATCCTATTGGCCTATGGATGGACATCTTTATGGATTTTGTGTTGGGTCATTCTAGGTATAAAAGAGGACATGATAGCACATTTGTGGTAATAGATACATTTTCTAAAACAACTCTTTTTATTCCATACCATAAATGTGATGATGCATCCCATGTAGAATCTTTATTTTTCATCAATGTTCTTAAATTGCATGGAGTCCCTTAAACTATTGTTAATGATAGGGATTTCAAATTTCTTAGTCACTTTTGGAAGAGTCTATGGGGTACACTTGGTACCAAGCTTATGTTCTCTGCTTCTTGCCACCCTCAAACGGATGGACAAACTAAAGTAGTCAATGCGACTCTTGGAAGAATGCTCTGGTGAATGATTAGAGGAACCGTAGCTACATGGAAAGACCATTTACCCTTGATTAAATTTGCATATAATAAGTCTTTTTATTCCTATATTGGGATGCCACCATTTGAGGCATGTTATGGCTTTAAACCTTTGTTTCCACTAACCATGACTCCATTATCTAGTGATGTTGTTTTGAGCCTAGATGCCAAGCAAAGCGTAAAGGAGATTACGAGCATTCATGCCATTGTTAAAGAGGGAATTGAAAAGAACAATTCAAAGGTGGATATTTGAAAGAATTATGGGAAAAGAAAAGTGATCTTCAATCCAAATTATAGGGTGTGGGTTCATTTTCAAAAAGAGAGGTTTCCCCTTGTTCGACAAGAAAAGTTATGCCTAAGAGGATATGGAACTTTCAAAGTACTCAAGAGAATCAATGACAATGCCTATAGGATTGACTTGCCAAGTGAGTATAAGGTTCATAATATTTTCAATGTTAGTGATTTATCTCCTTGTGTTGTAGGTGAATCATTGGATTCGAGGACGAATCCTTTTCAAGAAGGGGAGGATGATAACATGCAAAGAATAGATGGAACCAATATGAGTGGCATGTAACCCTCAAAACCATTCAAAATGAGTCAAGCAAAAGATCTCATTCATGAAAGAAGATGCCTTAGAGGAGCTTGTGGGTCACCAACTTAAGGTTACTATGCGTGAAAGGTCTATCAAGGTGAAGAGAAGGAAGAAAAGAGGTCATGTGTATAAATGGCTATTACTTTAATTCAAGGATTTGAAACGAAAGCAACTAAACAAGGCCCTTACTCATTAAGGTACAAGCGTAAAGAAAATGTCTTATTTTATTTACTTAGTATAAATAGTCATATTGTATCATTTGGAAGACTTAGGCTATGTTAAATATTGATTCCCCAAATTATAGTATCTTCTTAGTGAGTAATTAGTGAGTACTTAGGGTGAACTCCTAGAATTGTTTGTTGAATTATTTGCGTAATTAATTAAAAAGTGTTGCCCATTTATGGTTCATGGTTTCCTTTAATTTTTCTTGTTAGGGTTTTATTTCGGTTGTTGTAATCAATTGGGAGGTGAGGGTTTTAGTCCCTTCTTACCAATAATTTTAATAGTTTGAATTTAATCCACATATCCTTTTATTTTGTCCCCATTTCCCTTTCTTATTTGATCTTTATTAGGCCTCAAGTGAGTTCACTCATGGATGAATTCATCTTCCCCATCTACCTAGTCCATTTAAGCTAAGCACATATGTGACTCACCTGCTAGCTTCTTAAACATCCACAAGCACGTCACTTCTTTTACTTTGTGTAAGGCTGCGATCTCTTTTATTAAAATTAAAACTTATATACACTCAATCATCTTAGGCGTTAGACGCACATATAGCCCTTTAATCTGAAATTTAAGTGCGTTTAAAATTTGGCACTCATTTGACCTAGTCATATGATGTCCCATATGCACAGGACTACTATACATAAGATGTGGGGTGTTACATCCTCCCCCTCTAGGAACATTCCTCCCCGAATGTTAGCATAGTTGAATAGCTTAAACAAGTTCAAACTTTCATGTAAACAAAGTTTTCACAATGTAACAAATATTCAAGCACATGTACCTAGTAATGCCCCAATTCTGCATCTAAGACTTCCTCTTTAGCTTGAAATAGATAAAAGTACTTAGATTTCATCGCTTCCTCAGCCCGCCATGTTGTTTATAATACTTTTCGGTTCATCCAAAGTACCTTTATTAAAGCTATTTCTTTATTCATTATATTCTTAACCTGACGATCTAGAATAGCTATAGGTACCTCTTCATAAATGAGATCTTCTGTAATATGCACATCTTTAATGGGCGTACAAACCACATATGCATTTTCGAAGCATTGAGACATAAAACCCTGGATAAACTATTGAAAGCTCTTGGGGTAGCTCTACTTTGCATGCAACCTGTATGAACATTTTAATAATCTTATATGGCCTTATGTAACATGGGGTCTGCTTTCCTTTTTACTAAATGTGATAAATCTTTTCATTGGTGACACCTTCAATAATATCCAATCTCCTACTGAGAATTCCAGCCCTCTCCTCCTAGCATTTGTATATGATATCTGATGAGTTTGTGATGTTCTTAGCCATTGTTGTATTACCTTAACTTTTTTCATGTCTTCTTGGACTAGTTGTCGCCCAAGCAAGGTAGTTTCACCCACATAAATCCATCCGATTTGCGACCTACATTTCCTTTAAGGCAAAGCTTCATAAGGTGCCATTTTGATGCTTGAATGGTATCTACTACTATAGGGAAATTCAATAAGTAGCAAATGGTCCACCCAACTACTCTTGAAGTCCAATGCTTGAATGGTATGTTTTGCTTGACTGTCTGTTTTAGGGTGCAAAGTTGTACTCTAATTATCTTATGTTCCTAAAATCCTTTGGAAGGACTTTCAAAACTTTGCGGAGAATTGAGCTCCCCGATCAGATATAATGGAGCTTGGGATCCCATGTAGCCTAACTATCTCTTTGAGGTATAACTTCGCATGCTCTTTAGCGATATAATCACTTTAAACTGGCAGGAAGTGTGTTGACTTTGTGAGTCTATCAACTATTACCCATATGGAGTTAAACTTCTGAAATGAAAAAGGTAACACAGTAAAAAAAATCCATATTGATCATATCCCACTTCCACATTGGAAGCTTTATACATTGCATATAACCTTTCAGATTTTGGTGCTCCATTTTGAATTGTTTGCAATTTGGACATTGAGCCACAAATTTTGCAAGGTCCTTTATCATGCCTCCCACCAAAACATTGCCTTCAGGTCATGATACATCTTAGTTGATCCCGGATGGATGGAATATTTTGAATGATGGGCTTCTTCCATTATCCTCGTTCGAAGTCCATTAATGTCAGGCACACATAATCTTTTTGGGAATAAAGTAATCTACTTTGTGTAGGTTCAAACCCCTTCATCGTAAACTGATTCACCTTCTCTTTAAGTCAGGATCGTCGAACTACTTTTGTTTCACCTCCATTACCAAAGAAGACTCTGCAGCATTATGCACAACAATCCCTTCCTTAGGGGTTTCAAGAATGTGAACTCCAAAACTAGCTAGTTGACGTAAATCCTTAGCTACTCCTTGACACAGCATGGTCTAATCACTAATATTCATGATTGTCACATGAATCAAAGCATAGGCTATCATATTTTCTTTCCCTGGATTATATAGTATATCAATATCATAATCCTTTATTAGCTCTAGCCATCTCTGCTACCTTAAATTTATGTCTTTCAACTTAAAGATGTAGGACAAACTCTTATGATTAGTATATATATCAACGTGAACCCAATACAAATAGTGGAACCATATTTTTAAGGCAAATACAACCACTGCTAGCTTAAGATCATGTGTTGGGTAGTTATTCTCTGTAATCATAGTTGTCCTGAGGCATAATCAGTTACCCTACTATGTTGTGTCAGTACACACCCTATGCTAACTACTGAGGCATCACAATACACCGCATACCCCTTTGTTCCTTCTAGAAGCACTAGCACTGGTGCAGAAGTTAGCCTGCTTTTCAACTCTTGTAAACTCTTTTCGCATGCATCATTCCATTGGATCTTGGTCATCTTTTGTGTCAACATAGTTAGAGGTGCAAAAATAGAGGGAAAACCTTCAACAAACCTTATGTAATAACCCACCAATGCTAGGAAACTTTGAACTTCCGTGGATGTTGTTCTCCTTGGCCAATCTTTCTAGCCTATATCTTTTGTGAATAAATCCTTACCCCTACATCGGATACAATATGACCGAAGAATGCCTCTGATTTTCACCAAAATTCACATTTGGAAAACTTATTGTATAACTTCTGATCACGAAGAACATGTAATACCTGTCTAAAGTGATTTGCATAGTCCTCTTCTGATCATGAATATACCAAAATATCATCTTTAAATATTATCAAGAATACAACCATGGACAACTTGAATACCATGTTCACTAAATCCATAAAAACTATTGGTACATTTGTTATCACAAATGACATAACAACAAATTCAAAGTGACCATAGCGTGTTCTGAAAGGTTTCTTAGGTATATATTTCTCCTTCACCCTCACTTGGTGATGAACTGATCTCAAATTAATTTTTAAAAAACATCTGGCTCCCTGTAACTAATCAAATAAATCACCAATCCAGGGGAGGGATATTTTAATCAAATAAATCACCAATCCAAGGGAGGGATATTTATTCTTAATTTTCACCATATCCAATTGTCGGTAGTCCATACACATTCTTAAGGTGCCATCCTAGGTACGTACAAATAGCACTAGTGCACCCAAAGGGGACACACAAGGCCTTATAAAACCCTTATCAAGCAAGTCTATTAATTGCTCCTTTAATTGATGTAATTCTACCGAGGCTATTCTCTATGGAGGGATAGACATAGGTTGAGTTCGTGAAAGTAAGTCAATACCAAAATCTACTTTTCTTTTGGAAGGTAAACATTGAAACTTTGAAGGAAACACATCAACAAATTCATTCACTATTGGAACAGATTGAAGAGTTGGTGATTCCACCTCTACATCCCTTACTCTAAATAGATGACATATATATCCCTTTGATATCATCCCTCTAACCTAAAAATAAGAGATAATATTACCCTTTGGGCACCCCAACAATGCCTTCCCATTCAAGAATCGCCTAATATGCAAAGTGTAAATACACCCTCTTAGTTCGACAATTCACAGTGGTAGAGCAAAAAGCTAATCAATCCATACCCTTATAACATCATTTTCCACCATTTCTAGCTCAATAAGGTCATGAAATATGTCATGGTCATAAGTAACTACTACACAGTTGTAATAGACCCTTCTTAGCTTTAATAGATTTGTCGGTTGGTGTAGAGACTTCAAATGGTTTGTTCAATAAAATTTAGGTGTTCTTTTAAGCTTCCAGCAATAAGTGAAGTAATGTATGATACTGTAGAAATAGGGTCAATTAATACGTACACATTATATGAAAAGATAGACAAGATACATTTAACCACATCAGGTAAGCCTTCCAAATTCTACCGACTCTCTAGAGCATAGGTGCGATTTTGGACTCCGACTAGAGCTAGGTGGCCCGATAACACCTCTGCCATGACATGTAAGAGCTTGCTGACCTCTACCTAATGGAGGTACTAATTATGGTGATGCAATAGTTGACCCAATAATCTATGGTATGTCACCCATGCATCTCTTGGGGCAAGCTCTCATCATATCCCCTGACACCACACAAATAAAATGTATTTATCCCAATGATGACATGTACCTAAATGACTCCTCCCACATTATTTGTAAGGCTACCTAGGAGGCATTTGTTGGCTTGCTGAATATCGTGCTTTTCTTCCACCTTAGCCTTCATTCATTTGCCCAAATTCATTACTTCTAGACCCTTGAATTTGTGGTGGAGCACTAATTGCAGAGTAGGAGGATGATCGTCTAGGTAGTCTATTAGAAAATATGGCCTAAACACTCCTTGGTACTGCCCCATTTCTAATGCTTGTGTCCTTCTTTGCCTTTGATCCTCCAGTTTTTGTGCAAAAGCTTGCATCTTTGCTGTATCCATGTCTTTGTTCAAAGAAGCAATTCTCAAACCAGATACAAATCAAATCTATCCATATAACGATGAACTCTATCTTCTATGGTAGCAACTACATTAAGGGCATACCTAGCTGGGCAATAAAATTAAAGACAATACTCCCTCATGCTCATATTCCTTTGGTGGAGATTCAAGAACTGGTCTGCATGGGCCTCTCGAATCACTAATTGTAAATAATGGTCAAAAATGCCTTTTTGAACTCACTCCAAGTAGTTGTAGGTGCTTTTGTACTGTTAGATTACTTCCAAGCTTCATACCATGGTATAGCCATACCTTTCAATCAATATGTTACCAGTTCAACAGCTTCTGCACCGGTTACATGCATAAAATCCAAAGTTCATAGGATCTGATTGATGAAGTCTTGTTGATCTTTAGTGGGATATGACCTAGTGACTGATGGAGGGTCTAGATTAAGAAAATCATGTATCTGTATGCTAACTACCCTATCTGCACCACCAGTACCCATAATTGGACCATCTTGCCTTTGGCCTTCACCAGCAACTATACGAGTCAATAATTACACCACATTTCCAAAATCTTGCTTAGTAGAATTAATATGAGGCACTTGAGGTGCTATTTCCCTCCTTAACTCTTCTAGAGATAGAGAAGTTGGGGAACTCTGTGATATGGACTCATCTAGGATCTCATTTTGGTTAGGTCTAGGTCATGATATGTTGGTCCCTTCTCCAAAATCTATTTGCTTACCTGTAATTCCTTTCCTTGTGACAACCATCTTTTGCTAGATATAAATCAAACAATCTAGGTTAGATATTATCCACCTATAACAATGGCCTATGGCAAGATCTAAGAAACAAAATGAAAGAGCCAACTCCTAAATGTCCTATAGCCTTATAGATGTGGTGCACAACACACCCATAAGCAAGACTCTACATAGACACAACTTTGTAGACTCCCTAGGATGACTTGCTCTGATATCTCTTTTGTCTTGCCCAAAGTCCCATTAAGACGGACTGTCACTTTTTACCGACAAGGCTCGAGAGAACCAACCTGTAATCCTACCCTCTCTTTGAACATTATAAGTTTTTTCCACATTTAACATGCTTTTAGGAAAGCAGACAGTAATAACAAGCCAAAAGAGCACATATGACTAGGCCATCAGAGCCACAATGTCTAGAATACGAGACATAACCACACTTTACATAGTCTATAAAGTCTCTGGATTAGGAACAATATCTGATAATAGTCAGGATAGGTCCTACCTCAGGAGTAGCTACTATACATACAAAATTATAAGGTCTAGACACGTAAAGCCCCAAAGAAACCTGGAGCTCATTAAAAGCAGTTGGATACCCTGTACTCCTACCGGGGAGATCTTCTAGCTCCTGTACCTGCAGCATGAAATTCAAGTGTCCCATAAGGGACTTCAGTATGAGATTATGTACTAAATAGGCAAGTTAAGAAGTACTTTATGTGAAATAAGAACTCAAATGAAACCATGCATTGGTGTAAGGATAAAAAACCACCTTCATATTGTGGAATCATTTACATTATGTACTTTTCGTTACTTTACCTTTCTTGACTTTACAATCTATGCACAACATATAATACAAAGGACCAGTTGATTAGTGGTAAATCAATAGCAGGATCGACCTATTCTAGGCATTTCTTTCACACCTAAGATTCCCCCCGTAATATGGGATCGACCCATGCTAGGTGATTCATTAACCCCTGGGATACTACCTATCAATAAGCAACTTCAACAAGCCAGGTGATTTATTCACCCCTAGGATACCATCCATCAATAAGCAATTTCACTTTATATCTTGTATTTACTTTTGAGATGATTCTTTTGTGGTCATAATATTTTGAGCTGTAGGACATAGACATAACATGTGACATGTAAGCCATTATGTAAGAAAATACCATAATGAAAAGAGTAGGTTACACAACTAACGAATTTCATAGGGGATGAAACAACACATGGACTTTATTTAGCCAAAAAAGGAACTCACGTATCTTGGTATCCAAAGTACATATGCAAATTTGACAAAGTCTATGTATGGGGACATATAAACATCTTAGAAAGTGGATACATGGTTATTAGTTATGTCAGAGTTTGTAAGAGCCTCGATGTGCCAAGGAAGAATCTAGATTTCATGCCAAATATAAGGGAATCAAGTAGTCTTACATAACTTGTTGTATCAGATCGTTAATATCTTGAAGTAACCTTATTTTCCACCAAATATTTATCTATAATAGATTGGGTGATAAAATTAATATTAGTAGCTAATGAACATATTTTGGAAGTCCAATTTCACCCAATAATAATATTTTGGCAGCAAGCTCGTAATTATCAACCCAAGAGTATTTTTGACCTTTCCTTCTTTAATCGTGTTTGTCTAATATGCATTTCTATATATATGATATATTTAGCTTGTTTTAGGTCCAAGTAAACTCACAACAGTTTACAATGTATGACTACAACAACTCCACGAAGCAAACAAATAGGTATCATCACATTGCGTTCTTTCTCTATATTTCTACGGCAACACACCTACTCCAACTTTAACAAAAATGCTCTCAACATTTTTACATACAAAACGAGTCTTAAAATAGACCCATAGTGCTTAATTAATCAGTCAACAATTTCTATTAATAACACATTTTGTATAATACACTAAAACTTGGTTTTTTAAGGAAAACAAATTAGTGCAGCAACCTTAGCTTACCAATTCTGACCTAAACCTTGTTAAAAACATCAACCTCCCTTCATAGTCAATCCAACCAAGAAGTGAGGAAAACCTCTTAATAAGCAAGAAAAGTGTGCAGTAGTTTTTGGAAACATGTCGAATATTTGCACACAAGCATGACAAGCATATCTCTCTAATTTTCATGATAAACTTATTCCAAAATCCGTAAGTATTGTTACTTATCTTAACCTTAGGAAATAGGGCTTCTCTAAGAATCCTAAGGGTTTTTTGTGACTGCTTTATTAAGTCAAGAAAGAGTAACAAAGAAACTTTATAAAATCTGAAATTTTTCCATGTTTAAAATGACTTAATGAGCTAGTTTTTAATCCCTTTTAAGTGCCGCTCTTGGCTGACTTTCTCCTATTTTTTAAGACACATTTTAGCATGGTGGTGATGTACCTACTTGGATCTTTCCCTTGGGCCTTATTGGTCTTCAATTTGGTGGACTTTGACTACCCATTTTTCTCTTTTGCCTTCACTTAGTTTGGACCTAAACTGCCAAGTGAGTTTTGAATGTACTTGGGCCCTTTTCCTATTCATCTTAGGCTACCAATATTGTCACTTTATAATTCCAAACAATGGTGTAGAATTACATCCTAAACTTGGGATTTATTCATTATTGAACTTGGACAGATTCGGTGTTGGGCCTCATCTCCGTTCCCTTTTCTCTGTACTTAATGATTGGGCCTCAAGTGAGTTCACTCATATATCAATTAATCTTCCCTATCTACCTAGTCAATTCAAGGTAAGCACGTAGGTTACTCACTTGCTAGCTTCTTAAAGTATCACAAGCACCTCACTTCTTTTACTTTGCGTAAGGTCACAATCTCATTAATTCAACTTAAAACTTATATACACTCAATCATCTTAGGTGTTTAATGCACGTATAGCCCTTTATTCTTAAATTTAAGCACGTTTAAAATATATTGCTTACTTGACCAAGCCATATCATAAGATGTTGGGTGTTACATGACTCTCTTGATCTAAATGCTTCCTAATGCATAGTTTAAAAAGTTTGTAAGATGTTTTTGTTGTGTTGGCTTTGATTGTAGGTCTAATTGGTTGAAAAGGGATCCCAACAACATACTTCATGAAAATAAAATCTTTCCACAGGTGGGTGAATATGATTACTTTGATCAAACCAGATTCCTCTCAGCCCAATATGCTCGAAAGTATGATGAATATTTAGGCCAAACTATGATTAGAGAGAAAGAGGGGTTTGGTTGGAAAAACTAGAGAAGAAGATGTCAAATTTCTTTGGCCGTCTTTAGACTTCAGGTTGACTATGACTTGCTAATGAGCCGAGTAGAGCCAACACGCCATCGTAGATGGGTTCTATACCAATGCCCCAAAGATAAACTTTGGAGAGGATATGGCTACCATGATCCGAGGAGTGAGAGTTGATTTCAGCCTAACCATTATCAATGATATCTATAGGCTATTAAAGGCTGATAACCGAGTGTACAAAGAGAGATTATGAGAGTTAGGTACTTAGTGGTTGGTAGATAAGTTTCATGACCAAGTTCCTCTAAAGTGGTTCATTTCACAAGAATAATTGACTCACACGAGTTCACGATCGAAGCTAGATATGGGTTTTCCATCATTTGTGCTCGAGTCTTTCCCTCTACACATGATATGAGACAAGGGAGTCTATCCCCTTGGGAGGGCCAAGAACTTAGTATACCCCTTATTGATTTCCAAACTATGTTATGAGACAAGGATGTCTATCCCACCTACAAAGGAGGAGAAGAAGCCGACCAAAGACATATGTCCAATTAAGAAGATATGTGGCCCGGGGGGACATAACAAATGACCAATTTATGTATTGGATCCCTCTTTTGGGATTTTATCAAATCTAGGATCAAAGGCTGGAGGATCTTCTATAGGAGTAGTAGGTTCTTCAGTGTTTGTAAGACCACTTAATTTTTGTCAACCTACTATGAGGTACTTGTCTTCCCAAATCCATAGGATAGATGAGTAGATCAAGTAGCTTGTTCCAGGCCTTCCTCTAGGACTACCATGACCTATAGCAGAAGATCAGCCTACACTTGCATCAGTTGTAGCCACTCACAAAGCTATGAATGACCGGCTCAAGCAATGAATCAGAGATAAGGACATATTAAGCGGTGACTAAAGAAGTTCAGGGTGCATGAGAAGAAGAAGAGTAGATTCCTGAACAAGATAATGTGAAAGTTGAGACAACTTTGTATGTTTAGTTTTTTTGATATTGATGATGAGTTGACCATCTCTTCTGGTTCGAGTGTCGAGTTATCATTTTAGGGAGTCCCTTATATCCTATTTTACTTTATAGTTATACTGTGAGGACATAATATTATTTTAGATGGGGGTGTTCTTATGACTTGATTTGATTTGGTTGTATATTTGTGTCTCTAAAATATTTCCTTTGTATGCTCTGATTTATTCGCACTCTCATTTGTTGGTATTGGTATGCCCTTGTCGGGATTTATATATTATGTTTTGAAGTAGCGATTTTAGTAGATTTGGTAGCTTCTTATTTTTCTTTATGATGGCATGTGTAATTGATGATTCTCGATGATAGATTGAGTGATGAAATTCTTAAGAAAAATCATTGGTTGGGTGTGGGACTGCGTGAGTAGAATATGATCTTTGGTGAAGTTTGAGTAGCCATTAACTCTTATTGGAGCTATACTTTGGGATTGCAACTTGATTGGTGCCAATATATTTAGTTAAGTGTGGTGGATTGTGAAAAAAGGCATATCTCTCCTACTTTTGAAATTTAAATGGTTTTGGGATGATTTTGAGAAAACACTTTGACTCATTTTGGGACTCTTACTTGATAGATGAATATATTTTGAAATATGAGTACTTGACTTGAGAGTAAAATTGAGCCTTTCCATATTGCTTTGCATGTCATTTGTGTGGTGAGTGTTTATTTTGTTCCTTTTGTATACTTGTGTCACCTAGAACTTGCCTTGTTGGTCTTTACATGTTGGCCTTGATAGACTTTTGTTGTAAAATTGATCATAGGAATTCTTTGGTCTAAATTGAGTCCACTTAGCCTAAACAATCACCATTCGGATTGATGTTATCCCTAGTGTCATTTTGATCCCGATCCTCTTTATTGTCAACCTAAATTACAAGCCTTAGACCTTTTTGAAAAGATGATCTTCTCTTAGACCTTATCCCTTCTAATCTTGATATGATTGTGACAATTGAGGCTTTATGCCTTAGTTGGGGGTGATGTAGGAAGAAAAGGAAGGGTTTCTACCACTTGGCTTGTCAAAAGAAAGAAAAGAAAAAGAGTGCTTAAAAAATGAATAGAAAAAGAAGAAAAAGTGTTTGAATTAAAAGAATCCTGCAAAAAAGAGAAAAATTGTTGCAAGTGGGGCACTTAAAGTGCAAAACAAGGGTAATGTGCATTGGTGAGACAAATTGAATCTAGCTTAGATCTTCTTATTTAACTTATGATTTGACGTCGCAAACTTGAATCTAGCTTAGATCTTCAATTATTGCTTTAACTAGAGTAGTTGAAGTGGAGGTTTGCATGATAGTCATGGATTTAAGTGTTGAGGTCCTTAAAATGGACTTTAGGAGTTTCCCTCCTTACTACTAGTACAGGTCAAGGGTTTGAAAGCTGGTAAAGAGCAGGAAGAAGAGAAGAAGAATTTTAGGTACTCTAAAAATACCTTTTGTTTAGCATAACAATAGGTTTCCTTTTTGAATAGTGCCAATATATTAGCAATGCGAAATCCGTTGGACTTTTCTACTCTTGGGTCCAATCTGACATACAATATCTTTTAATTATAAATTTAATTTTTTAGGGAAAAATTTAATTAATCTTTTTTCTCTCTAGGACCTAAAGCCCTCAAAATCCTAAAACCGAAAAACATGGTCAATATGGCTAGTGGGCAGCTACCAATTGTGGTTGCTGGACCACCAGATGATGGAGAATCCCTCCGTCCAGGAAGAAAGAGAAGCAACACAAATGTAGTCCATGCACAGAAGATGCAATATGTCTCAGTTCCCGTGAAACCTATTACATATCTACATGGGAGTCGAGAGTGATTTGGGAGGAGGAAGAGGTTCCACAGATGATTATTAATGAACAACTTCAATTTGTAGTAATAAGAAAATTCTCATATGGATTTCCTTATATACATGATTTAAGGAGATCAATGCCAATACAATGCGAGCTTAAAGGCGAAATAAATATAGGGCTTTTAAATAATAGATACATTCTAATTAGGGCATCATGCATGGAAGACTATGTACATCTATTTTCAAAGCCAATTTTCTACATTGCTCACAAGAACTGGAATTATCCAATACGAACATTAAAGTGGGACCCCATGTTTGATCCGGTAGTAGAAACTACCATTGCAGTGGCTTGGATTTTACTTCCATCGCTACCACCGACCTTCTTTGGAAGAGAAGCTATATTCTCACTTGCAGCAGCAGTGGGTAAGCATCTGCATGTGGATATAGCCACCACCAATAAAACCACACTCAGTTGCGCGAGAGTGAAGGTAGAGGTGGACCTGTTAAAGGAATTGCTAAAGAGAATTAATGTGGCATAAAGAAGAAGATGGGGGATGTTGTATCTAAGTGGATACAAATTAAATGTGATTATTTACCCAAGTATTGCTGCACTTGTAAGTTGTAGGGCCACAATAAAGATGATTGTTATATGCTTCACCGGAGTTGTTTGATGGATAGAAGAAATCCAAGAAGATAATAAAATCAACAAAGATAAGGAGGACAACAAGCCTAAGGAGAGGAATCAGAGTACCAAGAAGGAGAAGGAGGGGTAAGAGGGTAAAGGGGGGAATGATCCTATCAAGGGGAAGGTGGCGAATAAGGATGTGATCACTAGATGGGAACCCAAACCAAGGTAGATCAGGTGAATACGTCCAATAAGTTTTAACTATTGGAGGGACAAAAGGAGAAGGGCATACCTCCTACAACTGACAATATGATAGGGCAGACGTTTGAACAGGTGCAATAGGACAAGTAAAATAAAATCAACACCAAGAAGTGGGTGGAGAAGAAGTTTAGGCAAGAAGTTCGGGGTCAAAAATATATGAATGGAGAAAGGGGATGATATAGAGGAGAGGGACACTAGCAGTCCATCAAATTCAGTCCAAATCCATAACCAAGATATCCAAGATACCACAGTAGAAGGGAAGGGGGAGATAGAAGCTAGCAATATTCAGAAAGGCAGTGAGGATGATCATCATTCTACAACAAGGAAAAATATCAATACACAAGGGGAAAGTGCAGTAGAGGTAGACAAGGAAGGGATGGAGATGCAGTCACAGAAGAAGGCCGCAGCTAGTGATAGTAAAAAGGATGATTTCGGTCAAACTAGAGGTATCTTAGGGGATAGGGTAGAGGACACCCACACGTAAATAAAAGAGGGAATGGGGGATGATATTGAAGCCAAAGAGGACATATTCCCAAATATTAAAGAGGTTGCGAAGAGTAGAGACATTTCACCCTAGAGTGTCAGGGACATGAATAAAGAAAAGAGGAAAGGCATACCTGCCACTTAAAAGAATAGCCAAACACAAACAAGGAGTGCTTCTGTACGACCACCTAATAGTAAATGATGTTGCACAATATTATGTTTTGGAATATTAGATCAATACACTCTCAAAATACTTTTTAGAAAGTGATTTATCTAAAGAGAAGACATCATTATTCTTATATAACCCTTTTGAACCATTTAGGGGGCCTCAAGAATAGACAATTATAGAACAAGACTCAGAACGGAGAATTCTATGGTGAATTGTTTAGGGAAGATCTGGCTGTTTTGGACTAAGGACTGCAAAGGAGAGATCATCTTAGATACAATCCAACAAATATTTGTCAAATTCAAGCACAAACTAAGCCCTTAAAAAGCTTTGATTATATCTGTCTATGCTAGTTGTAGTGCATTAGAGAGACTTGAATTATGGGAGGACATTAGATGGGTGGCTGAAGACTGTGCTCTACCATGGTTGGTAGGGGGTGATCTTAATATGGTACTTGTTGAATCTGAGAAGCTCGGGGGACTTCTAGTATGTTAGGTGGAAACAAAAGACTTTTGAATAGTGTATTAGTGACTCAAGGCTCACAGAATTACCATTCTCTAGAAGCCATTATACATGGTGGAATGGTAGAATAGGGGAAGACAGTATCTTTGAGAGGTTGGACAGGGTATTAGGCAATGAGTTATTCTGGTAGGAGTGTAATAATAGTGAAGTGACACATCTAATCAGGGATGGGTCAGACCATACTCCACTGCATGTTGTTTATAAAATTGACTAGGTTAGAATTAAGAAACCATTCAGGTTTCCTAATTTTTGGTGCAGTTATCATTCTTTTATGGAGGTGGTTAAGAAGGCATGGGAGGTGCTTGTGGAGTTAGCTCCTTTTAGTGTCCTACATGAAAATCTTAAAAGAGTGAAGTTGACTCTGAGGACATGGAGTAACACAACTATTGGCAATATATTTAAAAAAGTTTCCACTATGGAGGATATGGTAAAAGTAAAAGAGCTTCAATTAGAGCTGGATCAATTAGAGGAGCATAGGGTAGAATTGAGGAAAGTGGTAGCAGAACTGAGGAAATTTCAAAAATATACGGAGGACTTGTGGAAGCAGAAGGCAAACCTGCTTCGGTTCAAGGAAGGGGATATAAATAATTAAGTTTTTTCATGCTCATATTAATGGCAAAAGGAAGAGACTTAGGATACAAAATATAGAAGATGATCATGGAAAGTTCTGTCTACCGATTTGAAAATGGTGTGGAGGTTGAAAGGATTTTCAAGAAGCAGTTTGTGGAAGATAGTCTGTATCATAACTATGAGCCATTACATTGCATCCCAGCTATCTTGAAAAATAAGGAGAGAAATACTATGGAAAGATGGCCTGATGAAGCTGAGATTAGAGTAGCTATTTTTGACCTCAACAAAAATAGTGCTAGTGGCATTGATGGATTTTCAGGTGAATTCCTCCACACTTACTGGGAAATAGTGAAACATAAGGTGATTCAAGCATTGATGGGGTTCTTTTGTGGGGCTGAACTACAAAGGTACATTACCCACACTACCCTGGGTGTAATACAAAAGAAGGAGGTGGTCAGATCCTTTAGGGATTTAAGGCCTATAAGTTTTAGTACTTTTATGAATAAGGTGATTTAAAAGGTGCTGCATGGTAGAATTGATAACATGTTGTACAAGATTATCTCTTCCAATCAAACTGGATTTATGAAGGGGATGAGAATCTCAAAGAATGTATTGTTGGCTTAGGAAATTATGAGAGATATTAACAAAAGGGTGAAATATGTTAATGTAGTGGTGAAGCTTGATATGGCAAACACTTGCGATAGAGTAGCTTGGATATACCTAACCAAGGTCATGAGGAAATTTGGATTTGGAGAAAGAATGATTGACATGGTTTGGAGGATTCTTTCAAATAATTGGTACTCTCTTCTCGTTAATGGTCAATCACATGGCTTCTTCCCTTCTACAAGGGGGGTGAAGCAAGGAGATCCTCTTTCCCTTAAACTCTTTATTATAAGGGTAGAGGTATTGTCCATATCATTAAACATGTTGAATGGGGATGATATTTCATTTGATATGGACTGCCTATATGGTGTGAGAAAATTAATCACCTGTCCTATGTAGTTGATACAATTTTCTTTGGTTCTTCTAACAAAAAGTTAGTCAAGAAAAGAATGATGCAGGTTCTAAGGAGTTATGAAAATATCTCTGGTCAGTTAATAAATTTGACCAAGAGTTTTTTCTACCTCTATGTTAAAGTCCCTACTACAGTGGGTCCGAAGTTAACAAAGTGGACAAGAATTGGATAAGGAGCTTTTCCATTCACATATCTAGGATGCCTTGTTTTCTATTGAAGAAAGAAGAAGGAGTACTTTGAGGGTTTGATTAAAAAGATTACTGCCAGGATACACTCATGGAAGAGTAAATTGTTATCAGCTGGGGGAAAGTATATACTGGTGAAACATGTATTACAATCCCTCCCAATCTATCAGGTATCTGTGATGAATCCCACAAAAGGTGTCATTGATTTCCTATAATCTACTATTACTAAATTCTTTTGGAGTAATAATGGAGAGGCAAAAGGAAAGCATTGGTTGGCTTGGTACAGCCTATGCTTTCCTCAGAATGAAGGAGCCATAGGGCTGAGGTCCCTACACCACAAAGTGGATGCCCTATTTGCAAAGTAGTGGTTGAAATTCAGGACTTCCACAGGTCTATTATAGGCCACATACATGTGGAATAAATATTGTAAGAGGTTGCACCCAGTGATTGCTAGTGGGTTTGGTGCCTCCCAGGTGTGGAAGAAAATGATCTAGACAAGAGATATGGTGGAGCATAACAATTGGTGGCAACAAAAGGCATGTACCTCTAGCTTCTGGTTTGACAACAGGACTAAGCTAGGGGCATTATATTTTATTGAACCACTCAGATATTCAGAAGAGGAAGTAGAGATTAAAGACTTTGTTAGAGAGGGAGTTTAGGATAGATAGAGGATGAAGACATACTTTTCTGATCCAGAGATAGTGGATTACATCTGTGATAAGGTCAAACCACCCAATGGAGAAGATATTCCGGACAAGGCCTGGTAGATGAGTAGCAACTCAGTAGGTTTTACTATAAAAACAAATTATTACGGACAAAAGGGATGCTATTTAAGATTAACTTTTGTTTGTGGAAGGCTTGGAAGGGAAGATTGCAACTAAGGATAATCTAAATAGAATGGGCATATCTTTGGCTTCTCGGTTCCGATGTTGTGAAGGGGGTTTACAGGAAACTATGAATCATATATTCTTCACAGCACTTGTAGCTAAGGGGGTATAGAATTATTTTGCTAAGTGAGCAGGTATTAGAGTGGAAGGGGTTAATCCTCAGTCAATGATTAAGGAGTGGTGGAGTAGAGGAGAGTCACAGAGGTTACAACAAATATATAATGGATTTCCCACCTTAATTTGCTGGGGACTATGGAAGAGACAAAATAATAGAAGGCATGGAAAGGATACTTCTTTGAATACCATGATCCATAATATTCAGGCTAATAGACATTATCTGATTGGGACATTATACCGAAAAACGAAGATAATGTAGTTAGTATGGGATGATATGATAAAAGTCTTAGGGGAATTTAAACTAACTATCTATCACTTGGTTGTTAAATAGGCCCTCCCATCTGTGGGACGACAAAAGTGTAACACAAACGAGACTAGTAGAGGGAATCTAGGCCCTAGTTCCTATGGTTTCTTTGTTAGAGATCATAATGAAAATTTGTGTTATGCACAAGATAGAGTTATTGGAGACACTACTAACATTTATGCTGAAGCAGCAACAATTTTAGAAGCTCACAGATACCGGGAAACAGAGAAGTATGCAACAAAGATATTGGAAAGAGATTCTTTAGTTATGCTGAACATAATTCAGCGAAATTGGAGGGTTCCATGGGAAATTGTTGAAATAGTCGAAGAAATACAAAAGCATATACAACAACAATAGTTCCACATTCAACATATATATAGAGAAGGGAGTCAGTTAGTGGATTTTATGGAAAATCAGGCTGCTAATGAGGATGCAACCCTAATATATACACACTTTCAATAATTACCAAAAAGGGCTAACCAAGTTCTTAACAACGACAAGGCTCAGATACCTACCATCAGAATTAGATCTAAACCTATCAAGGTGCAGTTGATCTAAACAACAAATGCATAGTCAGTTTTTTCGAATATATCCATTTTATGGCTAGTATTAGCAAAAAGTTGTGATACAAAAAGGGGGTTATGAGAAGGAGTACAAGAACAACACAAAGACCATGGAAAATGTTCAACCTGGAATGCCATATTCTATTCCAAAATTGAAGTTGAAGTTCCATCCACCACCAAGATGAGAAGAAAGGCCAAGCATCTGCAAAGGAGGAGAGTTAGTGACGGAAGAATGGGCAAGGAAAAAAGTAGGAAAAAAACAGATACCTAGGAGAAGCTGAAGTCGAGTAGAAGATCAACGAGTAGGATTAGGAAGAGCACTTGTAAGAGAAATCCCATCAATAGCCGGCAACGCCACAGAACCATTGAGAGTAGTTGTAGAGCCATTGGAAAATGGAAAGTGTTCTCGAGAAGTGTTGCACTAATTTTTTATCTTTCTTTCAAATTATGTTTGGTATTTGTCCACCGATACATACAATGTATAGAACTTTGGTTGCTTTGATTATTTAATAAAAGGTGGGACTCACCAAAAAAATTTAATCTAAAAAAATGGACTGACTGGCTCAGATCTTGGGAGATTTGCTCATGAGGAGCTTGAGTAGGAATGTCTTTGAGTGATTTGCGTAAGAGCCCGTAACAAGCTCTTATGAAAAACCAAATTGTTGTAATTGAAGTTTTTTCAAAAGCAACATAGCCTCCCCATAGATTTACTTTGATGCTAAATGTGATGGATCGATTGAGCTTTGATTGATTCCTATATCCCCTGCCCTTGCTCCTTTGCTTGATTCATCCTTACCCAATTTACCATAGGAGTAGTTTTAGCTTAGTTATCCCCCCAACTAGTTAGAATTTGCTTGGCATACTTAACAAATCGAGGCCAGCAACTATCGGTCCTTGTTCAACTCAATCACCGACACGTTGTTCCCTGTGGGATTTGACCCTGACTCCAAAGTTTGATAAATAGGCTGATAGTGATCGTCCATATGTCCATCGGTGATGTAGGCTTGAATGACATTGGTTAGTGCTTCCTTAACCCTCATAAAATCCATTAATTTCACATAAATCTTGGTCTAATATAATGTGAAAAGGTAGAATGTCATGAATTACTTCATAGCATCATCATACAAAAGATTTTACAAAACATCCATAATTTTTCATGGCATGAAAATAGATGAGGAAGTGGAATGGTTGAGCTTTGTAGAGTAAAGGTCCCCACAAATCAAAACCCACATACCTTGGTGTGATTTAAAGGAAGAAAATCATATATGGAAGTGAGGAAACCGAAATGCTAGCTTGGACTCTTCTCTTAAAGACTTGAGAAATTTGAGAGTGTTTAGGACTTTGAAATAATTTGAATGGAGTAGTATGGAGTAGATTAGGATTTTATAGGGCACAAAAGGAGTAATTTAGGGGTTAAAATGATGTAGCATAGGCTTAGGAAATTAGAAAATGTCAAATCTACCCCTTATAAAAATCTACTGGACAGGACCACGAGACCCCATTACGAGTCATGGTCCATTCCATGGGTCATGCAAAGGGTGTTTTCAGGTAACATTTTTAAACTCATTGAAACTATCTATGAATCTCAATCCATGACACAACTTATGGCCCATCAGCCAATGTACAAGCTGTGCTGGTAACTCGTACCTCAAAATTCAGAAAACCATTTTCTACCAAGTTTGTCCTCTATTCAACGAGCACAAATTATGGCCTATAGAACAACTTATGGTTGATAGCCTTCTTGTTGACAACCTTTAGTACTTAGAAATTTTTTTGATTTCATTTCTTAGGCATTTTCATACATATTCCAACATGGGGGGCCTTACAATATCTCTCCCTTGGCAACATTCATCTCCGAATGTTTTAAAGGTGCTCACTAAGGAGTAGAACACATGCATCATATGCAAAAGTACAACATGTACACCATGAAAATTTTCAAACCATGCCTTAAATAACTTTTACAATGCAACGTCAAAATCACATAATCATGCATAGATGACATGAAATGACATGCAAGAGTGGGGAGGTTCTCAAGTAGGAAAAATTATAGTACCACAAGTTTGATTAGAATGGAAGAGACAGGGGTATCTCTTCTTCATATCGGCTTCAGCTTCCCAAGTAGTACTCTCCACTTGTTAGTTCTTCCAAAGGACTTTAACATATTATATGTCTTTCTTTCTCAACCTTTTCACTTGCCCATCAATGATTACTACCGAAACTTCCTCATAAGTCACTTCTCTTCCACATTTACCACTTCTAAGAGAACAATGAAATTTGGTTCTCCGACACACTTCCTCAAAATAGAGATAGGGATGACCAGATGAATGATGCTTATCTACATAGGAAACTCTAATTGTATGCAACTTTACCAAAACATCTCAAGATGTGATAAGGACCTACATACCTAGGGCTTAACTTCTCTTTCTTGCGAAGACGGACTACACTCTTCATTGGCAAAAACTTTAAGTACACCTAATCATTAATTTTAAATTCAAGATCTCTTCTTCTAGTGTCCGCATAGGACTTTTGCTGACATTGAGCCATCTCCAATCATTCCTTTATTACCCACACATTCTCTAAAGCTTCCATAACAAACTTCAAACCTAATAGAGTCTTTTCCCCCACTTCAAACCGCCCAGTTGGGGATCTATAACGCATACAATAAAGAGCTTCAAGGGGGAAGATTATGATGCTAGAGTGATGTCTATTGTTGTAAGAAAACTCAATAAGCGGAAGATGCTTATCCCAACTACCTTTAAACTCTAAGACACAATCTCTAAGCATATTCTCCAGATTTTGAATGGTCCTTTCCGCGTGACTTTCCATTTATGGGTGAAATGCTATGCTATGCTTAACTTTAGTACCGTGATATCTTTGGAAAGAGTTGAAAAAGTACAAAGTAAATTGAGCAACACGATTCGAAATACTAGACAATAGGACTCCATGCAATCTACCAAAGTTATGAATGTACAACTTGTCCAATTCTTCAATACCATAAGTTGTTTTAACTAGTTGGATGTAACATGACTTCGTCTTCTATCAAAAATAACCCAAATAGAATCAAAGTGCTTTCTAGTCTTGGGCAAACCAATCACAACATTCGTGTTGATCTCTTCCTACTTCTAAGTAGAGTTCTCATTAGCTTATGCTAGGCCACCCGACCTTTGATGTTCAGCCTTGACTTGGTGGCCATTGTGACAACTGGCTACAAATTTTGAATTATATCTCTTCATAACGCCCTACCATTACACCTCTCTCAAATCTTTATGCATCTTGGCAAAATCAGGGTTATTGAAATAAGATGAATTATGAGCCTCATTCAAGATCAAGTCTTTCAACTAATGTCAATCAATTCGAATACTCAAAGGCCGAAGGGGCGGTCACCATTAGCATATTACCCAACTTTTAGTGGTCATCAAAAATTCCCACAGCGAACAATGTGTAGGTGAATGAGTATAGCAAGGACCTCAAGCTACTAGATTTTGACTTTATAGACGAGCACCAAGCGAAACTTCTAACTAAATTGGGGGTAACTACGCTAACAACTACTCCCAGGAACAATTGGGTAAGGATTGATTAAGCAAGAGAGCACTGATATGTGATGTGGGAATCCATCAAAACCCCAATTGATCCATCTCACTTAGCACCAGATTGATGCTATGGGTGGGCTAGGTTGCTTGTAATCACCCCGACAAGGGAATGATGTTTCACAAGAGACAATTACGGCCTTTTACCCAAGATACTAAAAGACACGCTTGGCTTGAGCACCATAAAGCAAAACTCTCAAGTCCTTAGTCATTGAGTCCGTTTAGATTTTCCCAATATATAAATCCATGACTATCATACAATATTCCCCCTCATCTACACCAACTAGAGTAATAATTGAAGAACTATGCTAGATTCAAATAGTTACATCAAATCTAATTCTTACAAGAAGATAAGCATGAAGCCATAAATCAATTCAAGCAATTAGAGCAATATGGGAGAATTCTCTTGATTTTGCAAGTAAATCATCAATTAAGCACGAAAGCAAGATAAATAATCAAGACCCATATATAAATCAACAACTAAGCTTTAATTAAATCTAAAAATTTAGCATTCAAGAACATTGATAGAAAGAGTGAGTGAAAGATAATTGAAAGATAAGACCACACTCTTATCCACTCAAGAATTTGTAGAAAACATGTTCTAAATCCTCACCCTAAATCAAAATCTACACTAAGGTGTGTTCTTCTTCTTCAATGATGAATGAATGTTCTTCTCTGTATGAATTGATGAAGGATGAGGGTTAGGACTTTGTGTATATTATAATTTTAGGACTAAAAATGGTGAATTTCCAAAATTGCCCCGACAATAGTCACAACGGTATTTCGCAATTACGTTCAGTATTTTACGATCACGGAGGTTGTGTATCCTTAAGCTCCGCCATCGTTCCGATCACTAGGATGTTCATGGTTCTCTACATGTCATGACTCTGTAATCGTGGTTCTGAAGGCCACGTTCATGAAGTGTATCAGCTACCATGTACCATTTTGTGCATTTCAGCTTCTTTTAGCTCCAATTCAGACCCATTCTTAAATTCTCCTTGGCAAAGTCAAATCTAAACCATAAGTACCTAAAAAGAACCATTCAAAGCATTATTTAGTCTCAAGCTATAGGATTCATAGCACAAAATCATAAGAAAAGATCAAGAAATGTGAAACTACCCCACAAAAGTGCTCGAAAATATGCTAGAAATGCCCGAAATCTTAATTTTCATATATCTCAAAAGCGTGTGTGATATCAAAAATCCAACTTCATATTCTTGTTCAGGGGGTTAAATTTAGGGGGAAAAGGGTATAACCCCAATTTTAGAGAAACCATATCAATATCCAAAAATCATAAAATGTGATTTCTATAATGGTCAGAATGTTGCTAGGCGATGCCCCAGTGTTGTTCTTCAGTGAAATTTTGTCCAGTTTTCTATCTCAGTCCAAGGATTTTGGTTCTTGGGACTAAACCTTCCCTCACATGGAAATGCCTATACTTAGCTTTATTTCACAATCATATCACCCAAGACATCTCCTAATACTCACTCAAACACTTAGTATTTTATTTCTCTCAAAATTCAAGTGCCAAAATCCTCTCCGGATCTTAAGAATTTCAACCAAGCTTCAAGTATCCATCTCCAATTTTCACCAAGTTCATATCCAAAGATGAGGCATGTGGGTTTCTTTCATGGGTTCCTTTCACCCATGATACCCAAGCTTTCTTCTCCTTAAAATTGCATGATTTAAAGTTGATTTACTCATGGGTCTTATTTATTATGAAAATCACTAGATTCAATGTTGGGGTTTATGAAAAGTGTGACTGTTTTGCTATGTTTTGGGCTAAGAATCTAAGATCTGTTAAAATATATGATAAATGGTTTTGATGTATATTGTTTGTGGGTGTTAACAAGTATCTATTGAATGTTTTACATTGAATTACAAGCATGATTTCACTCTTTAATTTCATCGTTTTACACTAGCACCACACACCCTCTAAGTGTTTTATAAAATGTCCGGCTAGGATTTCCTGAGGAATTGAAGGTACAATGCATGTCTTATGAGTTGAATGATGTTATGATAATTATATGATGATGAAGTGATGTATATATATGATGAACAAATGATGATGAAAAGGGATCTATGTATATAACGATGAAAGGAATGTGTATATGTGTGTTAAAATCATGTAAAGCACCTATGGTATTGCAAGTGAATTGTGGGGCTCTCATGTTGTTATATTCTTGGGAAATGTTGATGAGTTATTGGGTTCTTATACTAAGGCTTAAGCTATTGTTTATTACGGAGCCTACTATGTTTTACCCGCTAGTGCAAGGCCAATTCCTACATATAGGGGTTATGGACTATGTTGTACACTTTACTCTCATGTACGAACTTATGCTATTCACTTTCTCATGTCTACATGT
>JAOTQR010091915.1:102020-134335 GCA_025774065.1 Solanum ossicruentum
ATAGGGGTTATGGACTATGTTGTACACTTTACTCTCATGTACGAACTTATGCTATTCACTTTCTCATGTCTACATGTAGGGGTTATAAACTATGTGATACTCCTTAACCTCTTATATGATTTGGGATTATGCTATGTAATCATATTCACATGTAGGAGTTATGAACTAAACTATGTGATACTCCTTACCCTCTTATATGATTTGGGATTATGCTATGTAATCATATTCACATGTAGGAGTTATGAACTATGTTGTACTCCTTACCCTCATGTATGATTTGAGGTCATGCAATATACTCAAATAAAGGGGTTAGGAACTATGTGGAATGCCTTACCCTCATATCCACACATGTAGGGGTTATGACTTTTGCTACCTTTACCCTAATATTCTATTCATTATCTCATGTGATACCCATTACCTAGTAGAAGGGGTTACGACTCATGCTATATCCCTCACCCTCTAGTACAAGGTATTTAGATGATCTAATCATGTTATCTTATTGGGTCAAATAGGATATGTAAGAATGATTCTTTTTAAGCATGTTTTACTACAAGCATTGTTCATGTATGCCATGTTGCTAATACCACTAACTCTTGTTACGGATATTCATTTTCATTGTATTTCCTATCTCTTGTTGCATTTCATCCCACATACTTAGTACATCCAACGTATTAATGCATACTTTATGTCTACATGATATCACTATGTAGGAACTTGAGTCTCGCTTGAGCATCTCCACCCACGTGGCTAGTACATTTTACTCAAGCTTGTTGGTGAGTCCTTCATTCTAGAGACGTTGGTATATTTCTCCTACGCTATGTATTGATACTTTCTTCTTATTTTGCTACTTTGACTATGAGAATGAGCTCGGTTGCTTTGTCTAGTCCTCTGCTAAGTATCTTGTTTAGAGGTGTTGTTGAACATGTTATATATTATGCTTAACCTTAACTAATCTATGGTATTTATGTATTACTCTCTTATCTATCACTCCCTTAGCCCCATTTCCCCTTGTTTATGCTCATCTCTTATTGTCATTTAATTGCTTATGTGACCAAGGATGTGTAATGAGATACTATGAGGCTTGTTTGGAGTTCGTTCGGGTTCCTCATTCGCCAGTCACATCTAGGGCCTTGGCTTGGGACGTGACAAAATAAGTGTGTGATATCCCCGACTTAAGACTTTTCTTGTCCTCGAGCAAAACAAAACCAAAGTCGGTAAGCTAGCATTTAAGCACACAATCCCAATTCACTTTTAAAACTATCAAAATCATGATCATTACAATGGTTAATAGCAAAAACTAGCACAAGTATGTGGATGCTTAACAAGTAACTCCCTCATATTTCAAAAGAACCTTTTAAATTCAAAGCACAATTTTCTAGGGATGACTAAGTGACAACACAAATCCTCAAGGAGTGACTCAAACTCCTAGTCAACTAACAAGTTCCACTTGACTCAAACTTAGAAAAGCAACCATATCACCAATCCATGTCAATTTGCATGTCCTCACAATAAGAAAGAAAGACCCTAAAACACACACAAGTATTTATAGTGAATAAGGACAAGGACTCAAACACTCACACTCAACAAAAAAATATCTTGTGTACAAAAATGTCACACCATAGGCTCTCCTTTATTTTCAATCAACATTGGCTTAATTTCACTTAGTTGGATATCTCAAAGGGCTTTTTAAGCTTGTAATGTTGGCTATGGGGTAGGGTTGGATACCATTTGGACAATAGTGACTAACCATCCTTAAGTCTCATATACACATTCCTTATTTTCAACTTCTCCACTTCTTCTTTTTTACATCACACACCAAAGCACATATAACCCTTATTATTAATTTAGGTGTCCCACTTGCAACTATTTTTCAATATATAGGACGATTCTTTTCACTCAAGCACTTTTTCTTCATTTTCTTTTCATCATGAAAGAACTCTTTATTTTCTTTTCATTCCTCCACTTATTTTTCTTTTTTTTTTTTTCACAAGCCCCCAAGTGGTAGACACCCTTCCTTTTTCTCCTACATCACCCCCAACTTAGCCTTAAAGCCTCAATTGTCACAAACTTGCAGAACTCAAGGAGGGATAAAGGTTCAAAAGAGGTATATCTTTTCAAAAATGTTCAAGGCTTGTAATTAAGGTTACCAATAGAAAGGATTAGGCTCACAAGGGACACTAGCCATAAAAGCAATGCATTTAATGGCTATTTAAGCTAAATGAACTCAATACAAACCAAAGAATTCCTAAGATCATTTTCCCAACCAATGTCTATCAAGAGAAACTAGGTAAGTCCTAGGCAACACAAGTACACACAAGGAACAAAACAAAAACTCACCAACACACATGACATTCAAATTAAACAAGAAGGGATCAATAGAGCTCTCAAGTAAGGTACAAGGGACAATTTTTCAAATAAATCTATCTAGCAAGTAAGATTCACCAAAAAAGTCATAGTCCCCATGTAAAGCTCCAACAAAAGTTAATGCCTACTCAGACCTCACCAAAGACTTTATTCTACACACACACTCAAACACCCAATCAGTGATTTGCCCTTAAGAATATAGTCACTGAATCCATCATCGAGAAATATCGATTATATACACCATTAAAAAGAAAAATAAGAAGCTACAAAATCTACAAAAAACCTAAACATAAACACAATATGCACAATCCCGACAATGGTATACCATAATCACAGAAATCAAGCCTGATAAGGGCACATCATCAATACAAATCAAGCAAGAGTCTACAAGTGCCAACAAAACCAGAGTATACAAAATGGGAAAGAATAATCACAATCAATTCATAAGAGCACCCCCCCAACTAAATATGATGTTGTGTTCCTCACAGCATAGTCATAAAATAAAAGATAATATGAGGGACTCCCTAAAATAATCACTCGATGCTCAAGCCCGAAAACATGGTCAACTCATCATCGAGATATGAGGAACTAGACCTACATAGCTTCCTCTACTTGCTTATTCAAGAACCTACTCTTTTTTTCTCATGCTCCCTAAACTTCTTTTGCCTCTACTTTATCTTTCCCTACCCCGGCTCATGTGCTCATATTGGTCACCATAGCTCTCTGAGCTACTGCAACTGATGCAATTGTAGGACGATCATCTTTTGTAGCTCCTGGTAGTCCTGTAGAAAAGCTTGTAACTAGCTTCCTAGTTTGCTCATCCATCCCAAGAATCTGAAGGACAAGTATCTCATTGTGGGAGGACAAAACTGAAGTGGTCTTGAAGAAACTAAAGGACATAGAGCTCCTGAAATGGGCTCCCTTGCCTCTGATCCTGGCTTTGTAAACTTCCTAAAAGAGGGATCTAGATCATCAATCCACCTCTTCTTCTGTCCTCTTGGGACACCACTCTTTTTCAATGGATAGATATCTTTGGTTGGCTTCTTCTCCTCATATGTGGCAGGACAGACACCCCTAACTCATAACATAACGTAGAAATCAATAAGGGGTACCCTAAGCTCTTTGCCCACTCGCCCTATGCAATCTTATCCACTATAATTTGTCCCACATTAAGCTGAAGAACGTCCAAGATAGCTGTTTTGATAAGTGCTCGGTCCAAAGTCACCTCTGTGTCATGTGTTAAGGGAATGACTTGAGCACAACTGATGGAAAGCCAACATCTAGCTTCCATCGTGAACTTATATGAGTCAGTACTTCTATGAACAGTGAACCAGTCTAACAGGACTCCATCCTACGACTTGTCACCCAACAACTGAGCACCCAACTCTTGATATATATCTTTGTAAACCTGTGACATCCCATAGATAGTATTAATAATCAGCAGGCTGAAATCAACTCTCACTCCTCAAATCATGGTAGCTATCTCCTCTCCAAAGTTGGTATCTGAGGCATTGGGATAGAACTTGCCAATTATTGTCTAATTGGCTTTGATAGATTCATCATCAAAGCATAGCCAACTTAAAGTTTAAAGCCTACCAAAGAAATTCAGCATCTTTTCTGCCACCTTGTCCAAACAAATCCTCCTCTCTCATATCATAGGTGGGCCTAAACACTCATCATAGTTTTGGGAAGATTTGGCTGAGAGGAATAGGCTTTGATCTAAGTAGGCTTTTCTTCCTTAGGGAAATTTTGGTATCATGAAGTGTGTTGTCGTGATCCATTTTCGACCAATTAATCTGCAATGCAAAGACAACATAACAAAACCATCTTACTGATATTTAAATCGTATGTTAGGAAGAATGTGAGCCAACAAAAATGATTGGAAGAAATTTAAATCGAGCAGCAAAGCATACTATTTATGAACCGTGGCCAACCACTCTTTGCATTCGCAGTCGCATAGGTATGATTGCAGAGATCTAGTCACTAAAGGCTTCCACATTCGTGGGAAGTGATTTGTATTTGCAGATAGCTAAAAGTTCCCAGAATCAGTGCGATCGTGGCACAGGGTCCGCATTCACGGAGAATAGCAGTCATCTTCCTCAAATTTCACATGGTATTTTGTCGAGCATATGGTGGGCATACATTTACAACATCATTTAGGCAAAATAACAACACAACGTCTAGCCCCAACAACATACAAGTACTATGCAAGCAACATTCAATCACATAGCACATCAGTTGATCTCAAGGTTCAACAATCATGCATTAGAATTAGCTCAAAAAAATTGCCTAGAGAGTTACACCATAGTGACACACATTCATGCTCAAAAATGAAAAAAATGAAGATAAACAACATGGCTATGATAACCTGACATTGCAATTTGAGAAACTCAGTATGTTAAATATTCACCACTGATCAAGTAATATTCATGGCTATACTATTTTTCCACAAAGAATAGAGAGAGTTTAGGAAGCACATACCTTTGAATTAAGAAGAAAAAAGGATGAAGGGGGAAGCACCTATGCTTTTCTTGAAGAATGTTTGAGGTAAAACTCCTTAATGAATGATTTTACCTCACTCTGTAATTAGCCATGATTTTGCTTCACTTTTTCTTAAGATGGGGAGACAAGTCATTAACTGCACTTGTCTGTTCTCCACCTTCGTAGATCTTTGGGCGCGATGGCACCTCATTGCCTTTGTGCAGTCCGAGATCACGGTCATTTGACCGCCTTCACAAACGTCATTTGGGTGCAAGAACTGGGCCAGTTTTCTAGAACTTTGGACAATCTCTAGTCCAATTGGGTGGTTCTCGCTTGTGCAATGGGTGATGCCTGGGCCTAAATTGCAGTCAAAATGGCCCAGTTTCATTCTTTTGCCATTTTTGTTGGTGTTTCCACCCACTTCTTCAACTGCAATCATCTTGGCATTCAGAACCTGTGCAATGCCACTACCAAAGACTTGAAAATTGCGAAGTTAGCCAAAACTCAAAAGTGAAAATCAAGAGGTTATTCTAAAAATTTAAAATACATGAATTTATTAATATATAAACAAAAAATAATTCATTATCCATTGTGTTTCCACTTTGAGGCAATGAATCTCCACCCTAATTTCAAGATGATTTGACATCTGAGCTCATGAGGAGGGTGATGAGAGGGCAGCGACACTTTCCGCCGGTCTCTCCACTTTGTGGACTTGAATTGACTACCCATCTTATCAACTTCCCTTTTAGGTTCTTTGGGTAGACATGGGAGTGTCAAGTGGACTTTTGCAAATTTATTTTCACACTTTATGGCCTCTTAGTAGGCAATAGTCCCAACTTCAAATGAACCAAAGTTGCCATTAAAGATTTGCATAGCTTGCTCTTGCAACATTAGTATCATTTCCTCAATTATGGCCTCTTGGACGATTATTGGGCTTGAAGACATCATAGGCCCCTTATCTCTTCCATATCAAATTTCACTCCATCTTTTTGGGGCTCCAACTCTTCATTGGCCACCTTTGAGTTGGGGGCCTCACTCTCTCCATTGCTTAGTTTCAGGTCGACCTCCAAACATCAAGTTCCCATTCAGCCCAGTTCAACTCATAACCTCGAGCAACAAGCAAGATCTTTAGATCATCCCTCGTGTTAATAAATTGGTCCCTTTGGGTCACTTTTTTGGCAAGTCTAAGATTGAAGTCGGTGAGCCAATATTGAAACACAAAAAACACTTATCTCTATTCACTTCATCAACACCATTTTGTTCACCATAAAGTGCAATACTCTGAAGGAGATAGAAAAAGGATTTACATTATTTAAGCAAGTGTTCATCATAATTAACTATACAACAAAAAGAAAAACAAAGAAAATAAAAATAAGCACTCACTAGTCAAATCAAAAAGAGTAGACTACGAATCCTAAATCAACTCAATATGCCTATTGTTCCTCGGCAATGACACCATATTTTGATGTTGCTCAACTCGACTACTTAAAAGAAAAAGGGGTGGTCATCATCAACATATTACCTAACTTTAGAGGTCAGGGTCGAATCCCACAAGGAACAATGTGGCGATGAAAGAGTAGAGCAAGGACCTAATGCTACTAGATTTTGACTTGATAGGCAAGTACCTAGCAAGAAATCTAACTATATTAGGGGAAACTAAGATAACAACTACTTCTTAGAACAATTAGGTAAGGATTGATCAAGCAAGAGAGCAAGGATATGGGATATGGGAATCAATGAAAACTCAATTAATCCATTATACTTAGCATCAAATTAACCCTATGGTTATGCTAGGTTGCATGTATTCACCAAGATTAGGGGAATGATGTTTCGCAAGAGCCAACTATGACCTCTTACGCAAGATGCTCAAAGACATGCTGGCTTGAGCACCACAAAGCAAAACTCCTAAGACTTTACCCGTTGATTGCTTGAGGGTCGATCTTATAAGCCTATGACTATAATGTAATCTTCCCCCTCAACTACACCCGCTAGAGCAATAATTGAAGAACTAAGCTAGATTCTAGTAGCTAACTCAAATATAATTCATATAAGAAGATATCAACCCATAAATCAATTCAAGCAATTAGAGAAATTAGAGAGAAACCCTCTTGATTTTGCAAGTAAATTATGAAGTAATCATGAAAGCAAGAGAAATAATCAATACCAATATATGAATCAACAACAAAGATTAAATTAAATATACATATTTAACATTCATGAACAAGGAATGAAAGAGTGGCTGAAAAATAAATACAAGTAAAGCTAACACTTTTCAATCCATTTAAGAATTTGTAGGAAACTTACTCTAAATCCTCACCATAAACTAAAATCTACACTAAGGGGTGTTCTTCTTCTTCAAATACGAATGAATGTTCTTCTCTATATGAATTGATGATGAATCAGGTAAAAATATGTGCATATTGTGATTTTGCGGCTAAAAATGGAAAATTTCAAGAATTACCCTGATTCTAGTCGCTGCATCATTCTGCGATTGCGCACAACATTTCGCGATCGTGGAGGTTGTGTCTCCTTAAGCTCCACCTTCGTTCCTGGGAATATCTTGTTTACCTTTCTCTGCATGTCATGACTTTGTGATCACGGGCCTGAGGTTGCGTTCGCAAAAGTGAATCTGTTACAAAATGCCATTTTGTGAATTTTAGCTCCTTTTAACTCCAATTCAGCCCCAATCTTCAATTCCCTTAGCAAAGCCAAATATAAACCATAAGCACCTGTAACATATACCATTCTAAGCATAATTGAGCCTCAAGCCATATGATTAAAAACAAAAAATCATAAGAAAAGAGCAAGAAATGATGCACTTCATTCACTCATCATCAACCTATTAACATTGGGCAGACATAACCTACCTTGGTACCTAAGGACACTATCTCCCACTTAGGAGAAAACCTCCACCTTTCTATCCTTCACCAGTGACTTCAATTCCACCAAGGCAGGGTGAAGGTCTTGTTTGAATTTAACCTCTTCCACCAAGGAAGACTTAGAACAAACTATAACCACCACACCTCCATTTATGGCGCTTCATCCAACCTAACTCCCAACCTAAGCTAATTGGTGAACTCTTGCCAGTTCCTTCATACCATCACGAAAATGAGCCATACACTCTATGGACACTTTACATAGAGCATGGGCCCACCATATTAGCTTTGCCAGGATGAAAATGCATACTCGTATAATCTTTAAGGAGTTCCAAACACCTCCTTTGTCTTAATTAAGATCTCTTTGGGTGAACATATATTGGAGACTCTTATACTCGTTGAACACGTCCACAAGAACCCAATATAAATAATAATACCATATCTCTAAAGAAAGTACCACAGTTGCTAACTCAAGATCATAGGTGGGGTAATTACGTTCGTACACCTTTAGTTGCCTAGAAGCATCGACAGTAACCTTGCCACTTTGTATCAATACAAACCCCAAAAAAATTCTTGAAGCATCACAATAAACCACAATCCTTCCAACCCTTCTGAGTGCCAAAATAAGAGCAGTTGTAAACTTATCTTTCAAAGTCTAAAAACTCCTTTCACACTCATCAGTCTAAAAAAATTTATCCTTCTTTTGTCTCAACTTTATTAATGGAGAAGCAAATTAAGAGAAATCCTCAAAAAAATTTTGGTAGTATCCCACCAAACACAACAAACTCCTAATATTCGTTAGGAGTCAAGGGTCTATGCAAACTTTTTACAACTTCTATCATTTTTGGATCCACTTTATTCCCTTTACCCGACACCACATGACATAAGAATGCAACTTTCTTTAACCAAAACTCACATTTGTTGAACTTTTCAAACAACCTTTCTTCCCTCAACTTTCACAATACAACCCTCAAATGTTTCACATGCTCTTCTTCGCTCCGGGAATAAATCACAATATCTTCAATGAATACCACCACAAATATCAAGGTAGTGTTTAAAGTCCCAGTTCATGAGATTCATAAATATAGCAAGAGCATTAGTTAGGCCTAAGGATATCACCAAATATTAAAAATGTCCATATCTAGTTTGGAAGGACAGTTTGGGAATATCACACTCCCTTATCCACAATTGATGATACCTGGAGTAAAGGACAATCTTAATCTTAAGAAGTGACTATCCCCTTGTATCTGATCAAATAGGTCATCTATCTGAGGTAAGGGATGCTTATTCTTCATGATGACTTTATTGACTTGCTGGTAGTAGATGCACAATCTAAGTGAGTCATCTTTCTTCCTTAAAAATAACACCAAAGGACCTTAAGTTGACTTGCTAGTCATAATAAAACACTTCTCCAATAGGTCAGTCAATTATTCCCTTAACTCTACCAGGGTGATTTTTTAAGGGGAATGAAAATAGGTTGAGTGTAGGGGAGGAGGTCTATAACAAAATCTATCTCCTTTTCGAGAGGGATGCCAAAAATCTCATCGAAAAGAGATCAAAAAACTTATTGACCACAAAAACTGACTCGATTGAAGGGAAGTTAGACTATACATCCTTAGCCCTCAAAAGATGATATATGCAACCCTTAAAAATCCATTATCGTGCCTTAAGACAAGATATGAATCTACCCTTAACCAATGAATCATGACCTACCCACTCAATGATGACTTCACTATGGAAGTGGAACTTAGCTTTGTAGGTTCTACAATCAATGGAGGCATGATATACATATAACCAATCTATCCCAAGAATAATATCAAAATCTACCATTTGCTTTCAACAAAATCACAAGTATTTATGCAATTGTCATGACCCATCCCTAGGGTCTAGGAGAGATAACATGGAAAGCATAGATAACAACAGCATGAGTGGAATGTACCCCTCAAGATCATTCACAATGAGTCAAGTAAAAGATCACCAAGACCTAAAAGCAATGTTCATAAAAAGGAAATATTAGAGGTTCTTTGAGGGTAACCAAAGAAAGTCTTACAAAGTGTGGAAGGTCTATCAAGGTGAGCAAAAGGAAGAAAGGAGGTCATCTGTGAAAATGGATATTACTTGAATTCAAGGTTTTGAAATGAAGGCAACCAAACAATGCCCTTACTCATTAAGCGTAAAATTTTAAAGAAACTATCTTATTTTATTTATTTAGTACAAATAGTCATATTTTATAATTTGGAAGACTTTGATTATGTTGAATATTGAACCTCAAATTATAGTATCTTCTTAATGAGTAATTAGGATAAGCTATTGGAATTGTTAGTTGACTTATTTGCTTGGTTAATTAAAGTGTTACCCATTTGTGGTTCTTGGTTTCCTCTAATTTTTTTCGCTAGGGTTTTATTTAGATTGTTTAAATCAATTGGGATGTGAGGGTTTTAGTCCCTTCTTACCCATAATTTCAATAGATTGAATTTAATACACATATTTTTTTGTTTTGTTCCGTTTTCTTTCCCTTTCTTGTTTGATCTTTATCATTTGGTATCAAGAGCTTAGGTTTACTTTGTTTTCGAAAACCTAGGTATTGGAATTTTTATCCACTCACAAATCTAAAAGAAATCGAAATTATTTTTCTTTGATTTGTTGTTTTTGACACTGGATTCTTGTTCACTAGTGTTTTTTAGCCTAATCTCAAATTTCATTCAATTTGGAGTGGTGGAAGTGAAGTTACCATTGATGGGTTTTGAGCATTGAAACTTTTCAAATCTTGAAATTGGGTTTCTTTTTGTTTGGAATAAATTGAAGGTTAATGATCATTGGGGTTGTTCTCTATGTCAAGGGGAAGCTAATCCTAAATTTTGAACCAATTTCGAGTTGATTTTAGCATGTTAGGATTTATTGTGTATTCTTGGTGTTATAGGTGTTCTCCAAGAAGAAGAAGAATAAAAAGTACATTTGCTCTAATTTTGTCAAGTCAAAGTTTGTCAAAGTTGTTTGTTGTCACTTAGTGGAAATTTGAAAAGAAAAATAAAATAGAAAATTTTAAATATAAAAAATACAAAAAATTAATTTTCATGTTAGCACCAACTCAATGCCACATCAGTGCCAACCAGTGCCATATCAGTGCAAGCCAGTGAGCCAGCACCCAGTCAGCTCCAGACGTGCCACATGGCATGTGTAGCCTAATTTCAAGGACTTGAAATTGCAGGTTTTTCTTAATGCTTCAAATTTTTTCTAAAGTGTGGGAGGTTTTATGGGCATAATTAAACGAAGTGATTCATTTTAAAACTTTTTATACTTCAGTTTTCCAACTATTTATCAAGTAATTAACATATTTAATTTCTTTTTAACTAGTTTTAATCATCAAATCAAACCCTTTTCAATTCATGAACACCTTAATGCTTCAAATGTTTTTTGAAGTGTCCGAACTCAATTCTTCTTCTTTTTCACTCTTTTTTTTCATTTCTCAACTAATTAACATATTTAATTACTTGTTAACTAGTTTTAAAATATTAAATAGTCTCTTTGATTCTTCAAATTAGGTAACAACAAGTAATTTCTTCTACTTTTGTTACTTAATTTTATTTAAGTTTGATATATCTTATGCCTCTTTCTTCTAGTTCGGCTTTCTCGTTCTTAAGGACTTTCTGGCCGGTAGGCTTTATAGTGGACCTGCTTCTTTTTATTCATATTCCTAAGCTTTGTTTGAGTCATCCTTCTTTCAAGATTCATAAGAGTCCACTTCGTAATAAATGATACATGACCTTGAATTGATTGAGCGGAGCTAGTTCACTATCAATTTTAAGACAATGCCATAGAAGGTCATTGAGGTTTACATATGAGTGATGTTAGGCTTTTTCTACTAATCTTGTTTATTGAGTATTGTAGATATTATGTCTAAGTTCAACTAGGGAAGCTTCAAAGAATATCATGGAAACTCTTGCCTACATCTCCAAACAAATAGCAAAATTGAATGGAAGGATGGGAGGTATGGAGGAAAGGTTGGTGCAAATGGAGAATGGGAATCGAGAGAAAGCAATTCAATTTGAATATGAGGAGATAAGGAGGAATTGATGCATTCCACCACCATTACCTCAGAACAAGCCCATAATCCATGTTTTCGTCCATAAAGTCAAACTTGAGGCTACCAACAACCCACTTTCCAAGTGAACAACAATACAAACCATTTAAGACAAGCTAAGCCACCACAACCCTATCACCCTCTACAAGATAATCTTCCTATTATGGTGAACCAAGTCCATTACCAAACTCTATTTCAAAATGCATCAAATGCATCTTCTCATGAATGTCACCCATCACCTCCACCAAATGCACCACAAATTCCCTACCAAGACTACCAATACCAAAATCCTCTCTATGATCTAATGCATGGAGATCTGAACAAAGTTGAGTTTTGAGAGCATGGCGGTAGGGATACCTATGGAATATAAGGGGAAGGAGTCCAAGCTTGAGACTTGGGGTAGGATCATTGCATGAGAGGTTGAGATTATTAGTATAGAGGAGATTATGGGTATATCCAATCCTATTTCCTTTATTCCCCACTCTATATCCTCTATACCCATAATGTAGGCCTCCCATTCCATGATCCCACCCCAACTCTCTAGGTTGGACTCCTTTCCATTGTACTTCATAGGTGTCCCTACCCCCATGCTCCAAAAACTCATTATTGTTTTGATCTCCATGCATTTCATTAAAGCAAGGATTTTTATACTGGTAGTCTCGGTAGTGAATTAGTGGTGCATTTGGAGGAGGTGATGGGTGACATTCATGAGAAGATGTATTGGATTCAATTTGAATGGAGTTTTGTAATGGACTTGGTTCGCCACAAAAGGAAGATTCTCTTGTGGAGGGTGATATGTTTGTGGGTTTGGGTATGGTGTAGCTTGCTTGGATGGTTTGGTTTGGATTGTTGTACATTTTGAATGAGGGGTGTTGGTAGCTTCGGGTTGGCATTTCTTGAGGAAAACAAAGATTGCAGGCTTGTCCCATTGTAATGGTAGTGGAAAGCACTGTTTCCCTCTTTATCTCTTTATTTTCGAGTTGAATAGATTTCCCTCGATTCTTATTCTCCACTCGCACCAATCTTTTCTCCATACCTCCCATCCATCCATTCAATTCCACTATTTGCTTAGAGATGTAGGCAAGAGTTTCCATAATGTTCTCTAAACCTTCCCCAATTGTACTTGTATTAGACATGATACCTATGATATTCAACAAACAAGATTAGTAGCAAAAGTCTCATGTTTCTCATATGCAACTCCCAACACACATTCTATGGCGTCGTCTCGAAATTGATAGTGAACTAGCTAGCTTCAGTCAATCAATTCAAGGTCACCTATCCTTTGTGGTAGAGTGTATTCCTATGACTCCTGAAATAAGAATAACTCAAATAAATGTTAGGAACATGAATAAAAAGAAGAAAACTAGAAGACAGAGGCGCAAGAAAAATCGAACTAAAAAAAAGACTAAGTAACAATAGTAGAAATTACTTGTTGTTACCTACTTTGAAGAATCAATGAGATGATTTAATGTTTAGAAACTAGTTCACAAGTAATTAAATTGTTAATTAGTTGTTTAATAGTAGAGGAATGAAAATAATGAGTGACAAAGAAAAAGAATTGAGTTCAGACACTTTAAAAAACAATTTAAAGTATTAAGGTGTTCATGACTTGAAAGGAGTTTGATTTGATGATTTGACGATTAAAACTAGTAAACAATTACTTATATATGTCAATTAGTTGCTAAATATTTGAAAAATTGAAGCACAAAAAACATAAATAAGAATCACGTCGTCTATACTTAGAAAAACTTTTATTCCCAAATAACCTTCCATACTTAGGAATATTTTGAGGTGTTAAGAAAAACCTGCAACATCAAGTTTCTAAAATTGAGCTACAAGTGCCACGTGGTGCCTCTGGAGGCGATCGGGTGCTGACTCACTAACTTACATTGATGTGGCCCTGACTGGCGCTGATATGGTGCTGACTAGTTCTGATGTAGCAGTGAGTTGGTGTTGTGTTGCCGCTGACGTGGATATTTTTTATTGAACTTTTTTTTTTAAAAAAAGTTTCTTAATTTTTTTTTTCAAATTTCCACTAAGGGCCAACAAACACCTTTGACCAACTTTGACTTGACAAAAGTAGATCAAATGTACCCACTGGTCTTCTTCTTCTTCAAGAACACTTGAAGATCCTCAAGAGCACCAAGAACATACTAAATCCTAACACCTTTAAATCAATTCAGAATTGGCTCAAAATTTAGGATTAGCTTCCCTTTGTCATAGAGAACAAACCCCAGTGATTATTAAACCTTCAATTTCTTCTCAATCAAAAGACCCACTTTCAATATTTGAAGAGTTTGAATGCTCAAAACCCTTCAATGGTAACTTCACTTCCACAACTCCAAATTGAATAAAATTTGAGATTTAGGATTAAAAAACACTAGTGAAAATGAATCAAGTGTCAAAAACAACAATTCAAATAAAGATAATTTTAATTCCTTTTCTTCGAATTTTTGAGCGGATCAAAATTCCAAGATGTATATTTATGAAAAGAAACCCAAATCTAAGCTATTGATACCAAATGATAAAGATCAAACAAGAAAGGAAGAGAACAGGAAACATTAAATTCAAACTATTAATATTATGGGCAACAAGGGACTAAAACCCTCACCTTCCAATTGATTTCAACAACCCAAATAAAACCCAACAAGAAAAATTAAAGAAAACCAAGAACCACAAATGGGCAACACTTTAATTAATCAAGCAAATAAGTTAACTAACAATTCCAAGAATTCACCCTAATTACTCACTAAAAGATACTATAATTTGAGGATTCAATATTCTACATAATCTAGGTCTTCCAAATTATAAAGTATTTCTATTTATTCTAAGTAGATAAAACAAGGCTTTTTCTTTACAATTTTACCCTTAATGAGTAAGGGTCTTGTTTGTTTCCCTCTTTTCAAATCCTTAAATTCAAGTAATAGTCATTTGCGCACATGACCTCTTTTCTTCCTTCTCCTCACTTTGATAGACCTTCCACACATTGTAAGCCTTTCTATTAATTTCATTTTTCATGAACATTATTTGTAGGTCTTGGAGATCTTTTGCCTGACTCATTGTGAAGTGTCCTAAGGGGTACATGTCACTCATGTTGGTGATATCTATGCTTTGCGTGTTATCAATCTCCAAGCACCATTAAGGTCACACCTTGTATGGGTCCTCACAGCAATATGGACATGGGACAACCCATATTGACTCTTTTAGTAATAATAGACTCAACGATGGGACTAGACACTTCAAAGGGCTCACTTAACAAATTGGGACACATACAAAGTCTATTAGAACAAAAGGAGTAATGAAAGAGAGAGTGGAACCCAGATGTAATAAAGCATATACATTAAAATTATAGATCTTTAACGTATCAGTGACAACATCGGGTGCTTTATTATAGATTTTTGCATGGAGCACCTCTTTGTTGGCTACCTTGCACCCTTTGGTCACCATAAGAATCTTCTCCTTGAGGATGGCCATCTCTACCCTTGTTTGGACAATCCGCAATCTTGTGGCCCATTTTGGCACACCTGAAGAAAGCACCTACGTTCCTGAAACATGCACCAATATGATTCCTTCCATATTTTAGGTACCTTGGAAGAGTCATCCCACCATTTCTACCTTGAGCTCTAGGGTTGGAAACCCTATCATTAGTAAACCTTTGGCCTTGAGTATTAGAGTATCCTTGGCCTTGGAACTTGTGGCCTTGTTTGAAACAACCACCCTTGATATCTTGGAATCCAACATCATATCGAGCCCTCTTGGACTCTCCACTCCTCTTCCTAAGCGTCTCTCTTTAAAATTGCTTGACATATGTCATGGGTAGAGACGATTCTATATATCCTATGAGCATGGCGGTGTAGGATTCTTCATTCATCAAGCTGAACAATCCCAATACAAACTTGTGCATTCTTTCCTTAGGAACGGCGACCAAGTGAGGAACATGCTTTGAGAGGTTGTTGAAATTGAGGGAATGCTCCCGAACACTAAAGGATCCTTCAGGTTCATAAACTCCATCATCTTTGCCTCCCTTAGCTCCACAAGGAAGAAATGGAGGCAACCTTGAATTCTTCCTAAGAGATAGGCTCTCCATTCTCTCTTTCACCCTTCCATTGAAAAAACCATAATTGAGCAAGGCCCTTTAGTTGATAGGCCACTAGTTTCACTTTCTTCTCCAAGATTACCCAAAAAATGTCAAGAACTTTGTACAACCCATTAATGAATTCTTGGGGGTATTACATCGACCTTTGACCCATAGAACAGTAGAGTGTTCATTCTTATGAAATTCCTCACCCTTTAGGTGGGGGAAGAGACATGAGGAATTTGAACTCTTTGGTTGGCCATAACCCTTTCCAATAGAGTGACCACATTCAGGTATAGACATGAGTAACCCCATCTTTTTCTTGGGAGCTCGTGAGGCTAGAGGAGTTGGCTTGCCCTTGGGAGTGGGAGTTCTTTGTATCATTCTTCTTGATGGAATAATCTTGAAGTGCAAAAAACACCTCTTAGAGAAAAAGGAAACCTTTAATTTAAGTCTAAAGCACAACATAGATTTATGAAGAAGTGAATCAATTCCTAAAATTCCTTATAGTCTCCTATTCACAGTTTTGGAGCACTTCACAACCAAGAACAAGACGCTACTAGATGCAGTTTGTTGGATTTTTGAGGACCATTTACAAACTAGTGCTCTAATACTAAGCTTGTCATGAAGCAAGCCTTAGGGCCTAGGAATAACACGATGAATAGGAAACCCGAAGGGACCCCAAACAAGACTTTTAAGCATACATAACATATCCTTAGTTATGGAGGCATAATTAAAAAGCAAACACATAATTCTATGGGAAACAGGACTTTAGACTCAAGTTATGGGAATGTCATCGGGAAGAGGATTAACATGAACATGTAGAAAACAATATCTAAGGGGTCGGGAAGTATGACTCATACTATAGGGAGAACTAGGGACTTAGGACTTTAATCTTAACAATACAACAAGCATCAACACATAGAAGGGAATAAGGGACTAAGGGAGGTATTCAATAATACATAGACATAATAGGAGTCAAGCTCATAACATACAAATCCATATCTAACAACACCACTAACAATGAGTGTAATGGGGGCCACGATATCCTTCGGGCTCACCCTCAAAAGATAAATATCCATAAATAGGCAAATCTTAATAAAGAGTGAAAGTAAGTGGAATTGTCCTTGAATGTTGACGACGCACCAATAACAACTCTTCAATCGGACTGCTTATCCACTTGGAGGAGGAGGATGAATAGGAGCTCCGATCCCTACATAGTTAGATTGTGTAGGCAAAAAGTATGTATTAGTACGTGGAATGTACTAAGTATGCGGGGTCCAAAGCAACAAAGAACATAAGCCATAATTAAACAATATGCATAATCTTAAACAATGGATATAAGTTCAATATGACAAAAATGTTTAAAGTCTTAGTCAAAATATGCATAAGTCATTATTAAGTCACATAAAATATTATATATAGATGGGAAGGGACCATAACTGACATGTAAGACCAAGCGAGCTACAACTTAGAATCCCGATGTTCACTCCAGACTAGACTAGGAGTGGTCTACTTTGCCAAGGTAAATTAAACACTGACCTTATGGGAACATATGCTTCATAACACCATACAGGATCACCACTAATTTTGGTTAAGTTATAATATGATCCTTATGAGAACACCACGTATTTTCAACTTCAATTAGCCAGTACCTTATGGGAACCACACCTGTTTTGGTGAATCATGCAACAAACGCTATATGGATCCAATAGTTAATTCACAAACCTATGGTGGCAACATAGTTAAGGGACAATGATTATCCACCAAGGTCCTTTCGATACTAGGTCACACACTCAAGGAATACACAAATCATACTTATTATCATAATATTGAAATGACCCCAAAAAGTGTCCAAAAATGTGCCTCAGAAGTTCCCATAATTGTAATTTCCATATATCTTAAAATCCGTATGTGATATCAAAAATCCAACTTCATATTCGTGATCAGGGGGAAAAATTAAGTAGGAAATGAGTTTGACCCCGATTTTAGAGTAGTCATATCAAAACTTGATTTTCCAAAAATTGACGAATTCCACAGACGATCTATGCCCATGGCACGATGCGGCGAGGGTGCTGTCATGACCCAAGCATAGGTCCCAGATGTGACATGATACATGGAGAACCTGAAGGGACTCTACGCAGGCCTCTTAATATATCATTACATATTCTTGGTCATGGAAGCAGAAAAATATAATAAAAGTATGTAAATAAATAGGGCCAACAGACAAATTTCATATAATAAACATCAATAGTCAAGAGAGAGTCAAATATCATATCATTATACATAACATGTCCAACATCACCTCTAACCATAAAACATAGTGGGGGACAAGATAAGCAATCAGGCTCACCCTTATAGAAAAATATATAATAAGGAAAGAGAGTCGTAATACATAACATAAGAATATAGACTTGTCCTTGGAATGGAGGAATTACGAACTATCTTGAGAGAAAATCATACTAGCTATGTGGAGGAGGAGGATGATCAAGCAGGGCTCTGGTACCTACATGGTGACATCATGTATGCACCGGAGCCTCGATTGATCATCCTCCTCCTCCACATAGCTAGTGAAATTTTCTCTCAAGCTACTTGGTGAGTCATCCCATCCAGCGACAGTGTCTATGTTCTTATTTAATGTATTATGTCTCACTTTTTTATTGTATATTTTGACAATAAGTGTGAGCCTTGTTGCTTGTATTGGTCCTCGCTATGTTCTATGGTTAGATGTATTGTTGAACATGTTATGTATAATGCTATGAGCTTTGACTCTGTCTTGACTCTTGATATTTATGATATGAAAGTTGTCCCTTAGCCCTGTTTATCCCTATTTACATATTCTTATTGTATTTTATTGCTTCCACGACCAAGGTTGTGTAATGACATGTTAAGAGGCTTGCTTGGGATCTCTTCGGGTTCCCCATGCGCTGTGTTATATTTAGGCCCTAGGCTTGGGTCATGACAAGCATGATATCAAAGTACTGGGTTGTTAGTAGTCCTCAGTATCCAACACACCGCGTTGATTAGAGCCTTATTCATGGTTGTGTTGTGCACCACAACTATGAGTAAGAGGCTATGAGACATTTTATGAAATGTTTCCTTTCTTCTTACTCTATGTTGTACTATAGATGTTAAGGTAAGGTTTTCCCCCTAATAATTGTTCTTTGCTATGATTGATCATGTCTAACATAAGAGGAAGAAGAGCCTGCACACCGAGGAACAACCGGCTCATGGTGAGCTCCAGGATGCTCGCACTTTACTTACACAAGTTGTGGCTAATCATGCCAATCAAGGGGAATAAGCCCCTCATGCTCCTTCGGCATCTTGGGTGAGAGATTTCATGAGGTTGAGCCCACCGAAATTCTATGGGTCTAAGGTAGATGAGGACTCCCAAGAGTTCATTGATGAGGTCTATAAGGTATTGGCTATCATGGATGTGAGGTCAGAAGATAAGACAGAGGTGGCAGCCTAGCAACTCAAAGGGGTAGCACAAATATGGTACAATCAATTGAAGGAAGAGAATGGAATCAACAATGTGATGCTTTGGGAGGAATTCAAGGTGGCTTTTCTTAATCAGCTCTTCCTTCTTGAACTTAGGGAGGCCAAGATGGTGGAACTTGTGAATTTTTGATAGGGTTCTCTTAATGTGAGGGAGTATGCCCTCAAATTCAATCAACTCTCTAACTATGCTCCTCACTAACCCAGGGCCTAGAATGAACAAGTTTTTTATAGGTGTTTCCGATTTGGTGAGTGAGGAATGCTGGTCACCCATGTTGATAAGTGACATGGCCTTGTCCCATTTGATTACCTATGCCGAACAACTGGAAGAGGAAAAGTTGAGGAAGAGAAGGGTTCATGAGGCCAAGAGGGCCCATTTTGTAGGAAAGTTCCAAAGCTGAAAGGGTGATCGGTTCCATCAAGGCCAAGGGTCTTCTCATGCCTGTAAGAAAAGGCTTGCGAATGACTTTCCAAGGGCCCAAGGTGTTGTAGGTATGGTTCCTAATGGTGGGTGTCCAAAATGTGATAGGAGTCGTAGCGGCCCGTGCTTGAGAGACACTAATGCTTGTTATGATTGTGGGGAAGTTGGGCATAAGGTGTTGGATTTCCTTCGAAATCGTAAAAGGGTAAGGGCGTTCATCCACAAGGTGCTAATGTTGTTCCTTTGGGGAGAGCTAGTCATCAAGGTGGTGCCCCAAGGCACAATTGGGTTTATGCTTTGCATGGAAGGTAAAAGGTTGATGAAGTGCCCGATGTCATCACCGTTATGTTAAAAATCTTCAATTTTGATGAGTATGCATTGATAGACCTGGGTTTCACTCTCTCTTGTGTTACTCCTCCTATTGCCAGAAAGTTTCATGTTGAGCCTGAATTATTGTGTATCATATGAGGTTTCTACTCCTATTGTTGCATCTATTGTTGCTAAAAGGTTCAAAAGAAATTGTCCCATTTGCTTCTTGCATAAAATATTACCTCGTGGTCTTGATGAGTTTGATATGGTTGATTTTGATGTCATTCTTGCAATGGATTAGTTGCATGCATATTATGCCTCTAATGATTGTAGAACCCATAGGGTCAATTTTTAATTCCCAATGAACCCATCCTTGAGTGGGAGAGTCATGATGTAGTGGTCAAGGGTAGGTTCATCTCTCGCACTAAATCCTGTAAGTTGATCTCTAAGGGGTGTTTTTATCATCTTGTGAGGCTAGGGATGTGGAGTCCAAAGTCCTTCCTATAGAGTCAGTTCTGGTTGTAAATGAGTTTCTTGAAGTCTTTCCAAATCACCTTCCCAATGTTCCTCCAGAAAGGGAAATAGATTTTTGTATAGACTTCCTCCCTGATACTCAACCCATTTTTGTTCACCCTTATCGTATGGCCTAGGCGGAGTTAAAGTAGTTGAAGGAGCAATTGAGGTACTTTTTGGAGAAGGGTTTTATTATGCCTAGCCAATCACCTTGGGGTCCACCTGGTGTTGTTTGTGAAGAAGAAGGATGGGTCTCTTAGAATGTGTATTTACTACTGGCAACTTAATAGGGTCACCACCAAGAATAGGTATACTCTTCTAAGAATTGATGATTTGTTTGACTTACTTGAAGGGGCTAGCCACTTCTCTAATATTGAACTTCGTTCCGAGTATCATCAAGTGAGGGAGTGTGATATTCCCAAGATAGCCTTCCAGACTAGGTATAGGCCTTATGAATTTGTGGGTATGTCTTTTGGCTTAACCAATGCACAGGCTATCTTCATGGATCTTATGAATAGGGTCTTTAAACCCTATGAATAGGGTCTTTAAACCCTACCTTGATTTGTTTGTTATGGTCTTCACTGATGATATTTTATTTATTCTCATAGTGAGGAGGAGCATGTGACTCATTTGAGGGTAGTATTGCAAAGTTTGAGGGAAGAGAAGTTTTATACTAAGTACGAGAAGTGTGAACTTTGGTTGAAAGAAGTTAACTTTCTAGGTCGTGTGGTGTTGGGGGATGGTATTAAGGTGGATCCTAAAATGACGAAAGTGAATAGAAATTGTCCTAGACCATTGACCCCATTGGACATTAGGAGCTTCTTGGGCTTAGTGGGTTAGTATCAGAGGTTTGTGAGTGGTTTCTTTTCTATTCTCCCATGACTAAATTGATTCAAAACAAGGCTAAGTTTGTGTGGACCAACGAGTGTGAAAAGAGCTTCCAAATATTTAAAGATAAGCTTGTTTCCACTCCTATCTTGTCTCTGCCGGAAGGGCTAGAAAGGTTTTTTATGTATTATGATGCTTCCAGGTTGGTTAGGGTTGTGTTTTGATGCAAAATGGTAAGGTAATAGCCTATACTTCTAGGAAACTCAAAGTGCATGACAATAATTATCCTACTCATGATCTTGAATATGCCATCGTCATTACTTATATGGGGTACATGTTGATGTATTTACCGATCGTAAGAGCCTCCAATGTGTATTCACTCAAAAAGATCTCAAGTTGAGGCAAAGAAGGTGGTTAGAACTTCTTAAGGACTACAATATGAGTGAGCATTATCATCCCGATAAGGGTGTCTATGGGTAGCCTAGCTCATGTTGATGATGGCGGTAAAGGGGTGGCTAGAGATGTCCATCAGTTTGCTAGCTTAGGGATTAGGTTGGAAGAGGTTGATAAGGGTGGTATTGTGGTTGTTGATGGTTAAATGTCTTCCTTAATTGATGATGTCAAAGCAAAGCAAGATCTTGATCCCTCCTTGTTAGAATTGAAGGCCTTGGTGAAAGTGGGCAAGGTGGAGGCTTACTCCCAAGGTGGAAATGGTGCCCTTTGGTACCAAGGTAGGTTGTGTGTACCGTGTGTTGATTGTTTGAGAGATAAGATTCTTGATGAGGCTCATGGTTTTTCCTATTCTATTCACCCTGGTTCTACCAAGATGTATAGAGACTTGAGGGATGTGTTTTGGTTGGGAGGTATGAAGAAAGACATTGCCATATTTGTTTCCGATTGTAATCATTGTCAACAAGTCAAAGCCTAAGACCAAAAGCTAGGTGGCGTAATCGAAGACATAGAGATTCCTACTTGGATATGGAAGAGATTAACATAGACCTTGTGGTTGGGCTGCCCAAGACTTAAAAGGGTTTTGATTTTTATTTGGGTTGTGGTAGATAGGATGACAAATTCGGCTCACTTTCTACCGGTTAAGAATACATATAGGGCCGAAGATTATGATAAATTGTACATTCATGAGTTGGTGAGATTATAAGGGGTGCCCCTTGTCCATCATATCAGATCTTGGTGCTTAATTCACATCACATTTTTGGAGGTCCTTCCAAAGGTGTCTTGGTACAAAGGTTAACCTCATTATGACCTTCCACCCTCAAACGGAATGCCAAGCCAAAAGAACTGTCCAAGCACTTGATGATATGCTTAGGGCTTGTATGTTGTAGCTTAAAGGTAGTTGGGATGATCATCTTCCATTGATTGAGTTTGTCTATAACAATAGCTACCATTCTAGTATCAGTATGGCTCCTTTTGAGGCTCCCTATGGTAGACGTTGTAGATCACCGATTAAGTGGTTTGAGGTTGGAGGGGTGACTTTGTTGGGAGCAAATCTTTTTATAGAGGCTCTTGAGAAGGTTAGGATGATTTGAGAAAGGTTGAAGATAGCCCAAAGTTTCCAAAATTCCTATGCCGATGTGAGGAGAAGAGATCTTGAATTCAAAGATGGTGATTGGATTTATTTAAAGGTGTCACCCATGAAGGATATGGTTTGTTTTGATAAGAAGGCAAAGTTGAGTCCAAGATATTTTGGTCCTTATAGGGTAATGAGGAGGATTGTAAAGGTGCCTTATGAGTTGGAATTGCCTAGTGAGATGGATCTGGTTCATCCAATCTTTCATGTATCCATGTTTAGGAAATGTACGGGAGACCCTAATGCTATTGTGCCTCTTGATGTTGTGGGTGTTGTTGGAGACAATTGGACCTATGAAGTGGTTCTGGTTCATATTTTTGATAGATAAGTGAAAAGGTTGAGAAGCAAGGATATATCTTCTGTTAAGGTCTTTTGGAGGAATCAACAAGTTGAAAGTGCTACTTGGGAGGCCGAAGCGGACATGCAAAAATGATATCCCCATATCTTCCATCCTACTCAAGCCTAAGGTACTAATTCTAAGTCTTCTATGTGATTTCATGTATTATGTTCCAGTCCCTAAGTCATTTGCATGCATCATGTTTATATTGACAAGTTCATGGTGATTTTACACTTATGTTGAGATTTTTGAAATGATTTGTAAGTACATTGTTGCATCCTTATGTGGGTTGAGATTGTCATGTTTATGTCTCTCATATATATTTCTATGACATTCGGAAATGAATGTCCCCAAGGGGGAGATATTGAAACGACCCCTAAAAGTGCCTGAAAATGTGCCTCAGAAGTGCCCGGAATCGTAACTTTCATATATATCAAAATTCATGCGTGATCTAAAAAATTCAATCTTATATTCTTGATCAGGGGTCAAATTGAGTAGGAGATGGGTCTAACCCAGATTTAAAAGCAACTGTAGCAAAATTTGAAAATAGCAAAAATGTGATTTCCAGTGTGTATCCACGCCCCTGGCATGACGCGCCAATAGCGCACTATCGTGTATTTTTGGCTGCCAGTTTCTATCTCGGTCCAAGGCTTTTGGATCTTGGGACTGAGTGTTACGATGCGTGAAAACACATATACTTTGCTATATTTTACCTTGATATCATTCAAGACATTCCCCCATACTACCTCAAACGCTTAGACTCATATTACACACAGAATTTCAAGTCCCAAAACACATCTGGATTTTAAGGTTCCCATTCAAGCTTCAAGCTTCCATTTCCAATCTTGTTCAAGGATTCTCCAAAGTCAAGGTATGTGGGTTTCTTTCATGGGTTCCTTTAACCCATGATGCCCAAGCTTTATTTTACTTAAAAGTGCATAATCTAAAGTTGATTTACTCATGGGCCTTACTTATTATGAATTTCATTACACATTATGTTGTTGTTTCATGAACTTGTGATTGTTTTAGCATATTCTGAGCTATGAATCTATGATCTATTACGAGACTTGATGAAGGGTGTCAATCTATATTGTTTGAGGCTGGTACCAAGTATCTATTGATGTTTTTACACTAAATTTTCTATCATGATTCCACTATTGAATTGCATGGTTTTATACTAGCACTTCATACCTACCAAATGTTTGATATAATGTTTGGTTAATGTATTTTAAGGAATTGAAGGCCCAATGAATGTCTTATGAGTTAAATGACTGTACGACAATGAAAAAGATGTATGTATAAGATATTATCTCTATAGTGTTAGGAATTGACCAAGCCTCACTCGGGAGTTCGTAGGCTCAGGTAACCATGTTGAGCGGTTTGTACCTCGATCACCTCACTCAAGAGGTGGTAGGTCCATGCTACCATGTCGAGGGGTCTGTACCTTGATAACCATGTTGAGGAGTTTGTACTTCATCAACCATGTTGAGCGGTTTGTACCTCATCAACCATGTTGAGGTGTTTATGTCTCATCAACCCTATAGAGGGGTTTGTACCTTATTCGCCTCTCCAAGGAGGTGATAGCCCTTGAATATTCACCAATGATAGTCTCTTCTTACATATGTATTATGTTCTATGTAAGCATGTTTTACTATAAACATTGATCATGCATGCCATATTGTTATATGCTACTCATTGCCTATGCTTATGTATTCGATTATGTTACTTATCTTTTGTTGCATTACTTTCTACATACTTAGTACATTCATACATACTAGCGCATACTCTATGCCTACAAGTTGTTACCATGTAGGGACCGGAGCCCCGATTGATCATCCTCCTCTGTCACGTGGCTAGTATGATTGTTTCCCAAGCTAGTTGGTAAGTCCTTCATTCTGGGAAAAATTCCTATGTTTTTATGTTATGTATTATGATTTTCTTTCTTTATTGTATATTTTCACTATGAGGGTTAGCCCAATTGCTTGTTTTGGCCCCCGCTATGTTCTATGGTTAGAGGTGTTGTTGGACATATTATGTATAATGCTATGAGTTTTGACTCTCTCTTGACTCTTGATGTTTATGATATGAAAGTTGTCGCTTAGCCCCGATTATACCTATTTACATACTCTTATTGTATTTTATTGCTTCCATGACCAAGGATGTGTAATGATATTTTAAGAATCTTGCTTGGGGTCCTTTCGGGTTCCCCATGTGTCGTGTAATGTCTAGGCCCTAGGCTTCGGTCGTAAAAGCCGCAGACAAGTGTTATTTTTGCTCTAGTTTCCTATTTTGGTCCAAGGCCTTTGTAAAAATACCTATACTTAGTAATTTTTCAATACCATATCATACAAGATATTCCCCAAAAGCCTCTCTAACACTTAGACAAATATTTCACCAAAAATTCAAGTGTCCCAATCTCATTCCGGATCTAAAGATTTCATTCAAGCTTCAAGTTCTCGATCAAATCTTCATCAAGGAAATCTCTAAAGTTGAGACAAGTTGATTTCAACCATTGGGTCCTTTCACCTATGGTACCCAACCTTCGTTTTAACATAAATTGCATGTTTCTAAGTAAATTTACTTATGGGTCTTACATTTTATGAATTTGGTTAAAAAGTATGTTGGGGTTTCATAAACAAATTGTGACTGTTTAAGCATGTTTTGAGCTTTGAATCTATGATCCATTATGTGATTTAATGAGGGGTTTTGAAATATCTTGGATGAGGGTATTAGGAAGTGTTTGTGGGTGATTTTACATTGGTTTTTATCATAGGATTTCACTCTTGAATTGCATGATTTTGTACTAGCATTACACACCCATCAAGTGTTTGATACAGTGTCCTATTATGATTTCTGGAGCTATTGATGGTCTGTTGCATGGCTTAAGAGTTAAGTGACTTTATGATGATGAAAAAGATGTATGTATGTGTCAATTCCATGAAAAATATTTATTGTTTTGTATGTTGACAACACCTAGTTGACGAGGTGTTATGCCTCAACCATAATGATTGGGGGTGGTATGCCCATCTACCCATTGGGGTGTATATTTGCTCAATCATTTTGATGGGGGTAGTCATGCTCATCTAATAATTAGCGGGTATATTCCCTAATTAATTTGATGGGGGATGGCCATGCTCATCTACCAATTGGGGGGTATATTCACTCAATCACTTTGATTGTGGGTGGCCATGCTAATCTACCAATTGAGGGGTAAATTTATCAATCACTTCCCAAGGGGTGGTCATATTTTGGATTCCAAGTACTAATTTGCTTGGTCAATAATATTGGTCTCTTCCTACATATGTAATATGTTCAATATAAGCATGTTTTACTTCAACCATCATCCATACATATTGTATTATTACTATGCTCATCCACTGCCTATATTTACACATTTTGCTTATGTTGGGAATTTCTTGTTGTATTGCATCCTACATACTTAGTACATTCAAATATACTAATGCATACTCTATCCCTACATGATTTTACGAAGTAGGAACCAGAGCTCCACTTAATCGTCTTCCACCTCCACACGGCTAGTACTATATTTGAAGCAAGTTTGGTGAGCCCTCAACTCCGAAGATGATATTTTTTGATCTTATGTTATGCAAAGACTCTCTTGCTTTTATTGTATGCTTTTGACTATAAGAGTGAGCCCGAAAGTTGTCTTTGCGACCTTTCAATTCTAAGTTTAGAGATGTTGTTGGACAAGTTATGTAATGATGCTTTGAGCTTGATTCTCTTGACTTATTTATACTTTTAAGCTATGAAAGACTCCCTTAGCCCCTTTATCGTTATTTAATGTTCTCTTGTTGTTCTTTTATTGCTTGCGCGACCAAGGCTGTGCAAATAATATTCTAAGAGGCTTGTTTGAGGTGCCTTTGGGTTCCCATTTTTCGTGTCGTGTCTAGGCCCTAGGCATGTGTCGTGAATAATTGGCATCATAACATTAGGTTGTTAATGGTCCTCGGCATCTACAACATAATGTTGAGTAGAGTCTTGTTCATGATTGTGAAGTTCACCACAACTATGAGAAAAAGGCTATGAGGTGCCTTAGGAAATGTTCTTCTTGATCTATCTCATGCTATATGAGTTAAGGTAAGGCTTTCCCCTAATGAATATTCCTTGCTATGCTAGATCATTCCTATTCAAAGAGGAGGAGGAGGGGAACGATAATATGATCCTTTGGGAGGAGTTTAAGGTGGCATTTCTCAACTGGTTCTTCCCTCTTGAGCTTAGGGAGGCCAAAGTGATGTTATTCATGAATTTAAAGCAAGGATCTATGATTGTGAGGGATTATGCCCTCAAGTTCAACCAACTCTCCAAATATGCTCCACAATTGGTTGCCGACCCAAGGTCTAGAATGAACAAATTTGTGATGGGGGCATCTGAATTGGTTAATAAGGAGTGTCATGCCGCTATGTTGACAAGTGATATGGAATTTTTCCCACCTAATGAAATATGCCAAACCAATGGAGGGGGAGAAGCTTAGAAAAAGGATGAGTGTCGAGGCAAAGAGGGCTCGTTTTGAGGGTAGGTTCCAAAGTCCCAAGGGTGGCCGGTTGCATCAAGGCCAAGCGTCTACTCATTCTTCTAATAGGTGTTCTTCCAATGACAACCCAAGGGTCCAAGGAGACAGTGGTGTGGTGCGTAGTGGTATGTGTCCAAAGTGTAGTAAAGGTCATAGTGGCCTATGTTTAAAGGACACCAATGCTTGTTTTAGTTGTGGTGAAGTGGGAGATAATGTGATGGATTATCCTCATTGCTAGACAAGGGTACGGATGTTCGTCCACAAGGTGCAAATGCGGTACCTAAGGGAAGAGGTAGTCAACAAGGTGGTGCCCCAAGGCACAATTGGTTCTATGCTCTCCAAGAGAGAGAAAGGGTAGATGAGGTACTCGATGTCGTCAGCTATATGTTAAAAGTCTTTGATTTTGATGTGTATGCATTGATAGACCCGGGTGCCACTCTTTATTACTCCTTTTGTTGCCAAAAAGTTTCATGTTGAACCCAAATTGTTGTATGAGCCATATGAAGTGTCTACTCCTATTGGTGCATCTATTGTTGCTAAAAGTCTATAAAAATTGTCCCATTTGCATTTTAACTATGATATTGCCTTGTGATTTAGTTGAGTTGGATATGGTGGATTTTGACGTCATTTTTGGGATGGATTGGTTGCATGCGTACTATGCTTCTATTGATTGTAGAACCCATAGGGTCAAATTCCAATTACCTAATGAACCCATTCTTGAGTGGAAGAGTCATGATGTGGTGGTCAAGGGTGGATTCATTTCTTGCATTAAAAACCATAAGTTAATTTCTAAGGGGTCTCTCTATCATCTTGTAATGGTTAGAGATGTTGAGTCAAAAGTCCTTCCTTTAGAGTCAGTTTTGGTGGTTAATCAGTTCCGTGATGTCTTTCCTAATGATCTTCCTGTTGTTCTTCCCGAAAGGGAAATAGACTTTGGTATATACCTCCTTCCCAATCTCAACCTATTTCAATTCCCCCTTACCATATGCCCCGGTGGAGTTGAAGGAGCAGTTTAGGGATTTGTTGGAGAAGGGTTTTATTAGTCCTAGCCAATCTCCTTAGGGTGCACTAGTGTTATTTGTGAAGAAGAAAGATAGTTCCCTTAGAATGTGTATTGATTATCGACAACTTAGTAGGGTCACCGTAAATAATAAGTACCCTTTACCAAGGATTGATGATCTATTTGACCAACTTCAAGGGGCTATTCACTTCTCTAAGATTGATCTTCAGTTTGGGTTTCATCAAGGGAAAGTGAGGGAGTGTGACATTCCCGAGATGACTTTCTGAACTAGGTATGGACATTATGAGTTTATGGCTATGTCCTTTGGGTTGACTAATGCACCGTATGTCTTCATAGATCTTATGGATAGGGTTCAAACCCTACCATGATTTTTTTTGTGGTTTTCATTGATGATATTTTGATCCATTCCCATAGTGAGGAGGAGCATGTGAGACATTTAAGAGTGATTCTACAAAAATTGAGGGAAGATACATTGTATTCTATGTATGAGAACTGTGCGTTTTGGTTGCAAGAGGTTTCCTTTCTAGGTCATGTAGTTTTGGGGGATGGTACTAAGGTGGGTCCTAAAAAGATAGACGTGATTAGAAATTGTCCTAGACCTTTGACTCTATCGAATATTAGATGCTACTTGGGATTAGCAGGTTATTATTGGAGGTTTGTCAATGGGTTCTCGTCTATTGGTTCTCCTATGACTAAGCTAACTCAAAAGAAGTCTAAATTTAAGTGGACTAATGAGTGTGAAAAGAGTTTCCAAACATTGAAGGATTAACTTGTCTATGCTCCTATCTTGCCAATACCGGAATGTTTAGAAGGGTTTCTTGTGTATTGTCATGCCTCATGAATTTGTTCAGGTTGTGTATTGATGCATAATAGTAAGGTGATTGCCTATGTTTCTAGACAACTTAAGGTGCATGAAAAGAATTATCCTACCCATGCTCTTGAATTGGCTGTCGTGGTATGTGCTTTGAAAATTTGGCATTATTAATTGTATGGAGTGCATGTTGATATGTTTACCGATCATAAGAGACTCCAATGTGTGTTCACTCAAAAGGATCATAAGTTGAGGCGACAAAGGTAGTTAGAGCTTCGTAAGGATTATGATATGAGTGTTCTTTATCACCTTAGTAAGGCTAATGTTATGGCCGTCTATGGGTAGCTTAGCGCATGTTGGGGATGGTATGGTTGACGGTACTAAATCTTCATTGGTTGAGGAATTGAAGCCAAAACAAGATCTTAACCCCGCCTTGTAAGAGTTGAAGGGCTTGGTGAGAGATGGTAAGGTGGAGGTTTTCTCCCTAGGGGGAGATGGTGTCTTTAGGTACCATGGTAGGTTATGTGTGCCTTGTGTTGATGGTTTGAGAGATAAGATTCTTCGTGAGGCTCATCATTCTTTCTATTCTATTCACCCGTTTCCACAAAGATGTATAGAGATTTGAGGGATGTGTTTTAGTGCGATGGTATAAAGAAAGAAATTGGTAAGCTTGTGTCTGGTTGCCATAATTGCCACTAAGTGAAAGCCGAGTATAAAAGGCTGGGTGGCCTAGACCAAGATTTAGAGATTACTACTTGGAAGTGGGAGGAAGTCAACATAGATTTTGTGGTTGGGTTGCCGAAGACTAGAAAGGGTTTTAATTCGATTAGGCTTGTGGTTGATAGAATGTCAAAGTTGGCTCATTTCCTATCAGTTAAATTACTTATAGGGCCGAAGATTATGCTAGATTGTACATTCATGAGTTGGTTAGATTACATAGGGTGCCTTTGTCTATAATTTTGGATCGTGGTGCTCAATTCACTTCACACTTTTGGAGGTCCTTCCAAAGGGGTCTTTGTACCAAGGTTAAGCTTCGTATGATAATTTTACCCTCAAACGGAAAGCCAAGCTGCGAGGACTATCCAAACTCTTGAGGATATGCTTATAGCTTATGTTTTGGAGTTTAAGGTTAGTTAGGATGATCATCTTCCGTTGATTGAGTTTTCTTATAATAATAGCTATCATGCAAGCATTTGTATGTATCCTTTTGTGGCCCTTTATGGTAGACATTGTAGAACACTGGTTAGGTGGTTTGAAGTTAGAGAGATGGCTTTGCTGGGTCTGTATTTGGTTATGGATGCCTTAGAGAAAGCGAGGTTGATAAGAGGGAAGTCGAAAATAGCCCAAAGTCGTCAAAAGTCCTATGCCGATGTGAGTAGAAGGGATCTTGAATTTAAGGTTGGTGATTGGGTTTATTTTAAGGTTTCACCTACGAATGGTATGGTTCGTTTTGGTTAAAAGGATAAATTGAGTGCAGGATTTGTGGGTTCTTATAGGGTGTTGAAGAAGATTCGTAAGGTGGCTTATGAGTTGGAGATGCACAGTGAAATGGACTTGGTTCATCCGATCTTTCATGTGTCTATGTTGAAGAAGTTTGTAGGTGACACAAATGCTATTCTACCATTGGATGTTGTGGGTGTTGTTAATGACAACTTGACTTATGAAGAGGGTCTGGTAGAAATTGTTGATAGACAAGTGAAGAGGTTGAGGAACAAGGATGTAGCTTCCATTAAGGTCCTTTGGAGGAATCAACAAGTTGAAAGTGCCACATGGGAAATTGAAGCGGACATGAAAAAGTAATATCCCTATCTCTTTCATCCTACTAAAGCCTAAGGTAGAAATCTTATTCCCCTACATGATTTCGAGTCTTAAGTATCAGCCCTCATGTCATTTGCATACATTAATGTTTAAGTTGACAAGTTTATGGATATTTTGACACTTAAATTGAGATTTTTGAAATGATGTTTAAGTGCATTGTTGCATCCTTGTGTGGGTTGAAGTCATCTTTATTGTTTCTCTTATATACATTTCTTTGGAATTCTATCATGACCCAAGCCTAGGGCCTAGAAGTGACACGACGCATTAGGAACTCGCAGGGACCACAAGCAAGGCTCTTAACATATCATTTCACATCCTTGGTCGCAGAAGCAATAAAATAACAATAAAAGATAGAAATAGGGATAACTGGGCCGAAGGAACATCTTTCATAGAATAAACATCATAGAGTCAAGAGAGTCAAGCTCATAGCATCATACATAACATATCCAATAACACCTCCAATCATAGAAATTAGCGAGGGCCAAGAGTTGTCACACCCCAAGTCCCATTAGGGTGGACTGGCACCCATTGTCGATAAGGCCCGGGAGAACAAACCTGTACTATACGCTTACTATACTTATCACATGGTGTTTGTACCCTTAGCATGCCTTAAAATAGATAAACAGTGGTAAGAAGTCAAAAGGGAATGCATATGACTAGGCCGTTGGGGCCACGGTGTCTAACGTACAAAACATAACTTCACTTTTACTGTACATAGTCTACAAAGCCTCTAAGTAAAGAAGAACATCTGATAAGGGTTGGGACA
>JAOTQR010091916.1:0-76421 GCA_025774065.1 Solanum ossicruentum
TGGTGATAACCTGATCTCAAATCAATTTTTGAAAAGCATTTGGCACCCTATAATTGATCAAATAAATCATCAATCCTTGGGAGGGGGTATTTATTCTTAATTGTTACCCTATTCAATTGCCGATAGTCTATACACATTCTCAAGGTGTCATCCTATTTGCATACAAATAGCACTGGTGCACTCCAAGGGGACACACCAGGTCTTATAAAACCCTTCTCCAATAAGTCTTTTAACTGCTCTTTTGATTCACACAATTCTGCCAGGGCCATTCTATATGGAGGGATGGAAATAGGTTGAGTGCCTAGAAGTAAGTCAACACCAAAATATATTTCTCATTCTGGAGGTAAGCCTGGAAGTTCTTCAGGGAACACATCAACAAATTCATTCACTACTGGAATTGATTGAAGAGTTAGTGATTCTACCTTCGTATACCTCACTCTAACTTAATGACATATATACCCCTTAGGTATCATCTTTCTAGCCTTAAAATAAGAGATAAACTTACTCTTTTACGCCACAATATTGCCTTCTTATTCAAGAACTGCCTCATTTGGAAAGTGGAGGTAGACTTTCTTATTTCGGTAATCCATGGTGGCATAGCAAGAAACTAAACAATCTATGCCCATTATAACATCAAATTCCACTATTTTGAACTCAATAAGGTCAGCCAATATGTCATGATCACAAACAGTTACTACACAGTCATAATAAATCCCTCTAGCTATAATGGATTCACCGGTTGGTGCGGACACTTCAAATGGTTTGTTCAATAATTTGGGTGTTCTCTTCAGCTTCTCAGCAACTAATAGGGTAATGTATGATAGTGTAGAACCAGGGTCAATTAATGCATATACATTATGTGAAAAGATGGACAATATGCCTATGATCACATCAGGTGAAGCTTCTAAATTTTACCAACTCCCTAGAGCATAAGTGCGATTCTAGACTCCGCTAAAGCTAACTGCCCCTCTAACACCTCTACCGTGACCCATAGGTGCTTGTTGACCCCTAACAATGGAGGAACTGGTGATGATGATGCAACAGCTGACCTAGTTGATTGTGCTATATCACCCATATGTCTCCTTGGACAATCTCTCAGCATATGCCTTGGTGCACAAACCAATAACAAGCATCTGTCCCAACACGACATATATCTAAATGACTCCTTCCACACTATTTACAAGGCTGCATAGGGGTCATTTTCTGACCTATTGAATATCCTATTGTTCGTGTACCTTATCCCTCACCTTGTTGACCAAACTGATTAGTTCTAGACCCTTGAAGTTGTGGTGGAGCACTGGCTGCAGAGTAGGAGGATAATGACCTAGGTGGTCTATTACAAAACTGAGGCCTAAGCTCACCTTGGGATGGTGTAAACTAGCCTGTAAATCTGGCACTTTCGGCCTGCCCCCTTTCTAACTCTTGTGTCCTTCTTCTTTGCTCTGATCCTCCAATTTTTGTGCAAAAGCTTGCATTCTCACAATATCCATGTCTTTGTTCAAGGAAGCAATGGCACAGTCTCTGACCAGATACATATCTAACCTATCTACATATCAATGAACTCTATCTGCCATAGTAACTACTACATTAGGAGCATACCTGGATAGGGAATCAAATTGAAGGCTATAGTCCTTCACCCTCAAATTCCCTTGGTGGAGATTCATTAACAGATCTGCATGGGCCTCTCGGATCTCTAATGTCAAGTAATGTTTACAAAATGCCTCTTTGAACTCCTTCCAGGTAGTTGGAGGTGCACCTATACCCTTAGATTACTTTCAAGCTTCACACCACAATATAACCACACCCTTCAACCTATATGCTGCTAACTCGACAGCTTCTGTGCCACTCACATGCATAACATCTAAAGTGCACTAAATTTGATCAACAAAGTCTTGGGGATCTTCATTTGTATCTGACCCAGTGAAGGATAGAGGGTCCAAATTAAGGAAATCATGTATCCTCATGCCAGCTGCCCTACTCACACCACCTGCACCTATAACTGGACCTTCCTTTCTTTGACCTTGGACATCAACTATACAAGTTAATAGTTGGACTGAATTTCTCAAATCCTGCACGGTAGCATCGATAGGTGGTTTTGGGGAATTTCACTACTTTCGGGTTTATCAGGAGCTGGAGAAGTTGCAGATGTCTGTGACAGAGACTCATCTTGAGCCTTATTTCGTTATCTCAACTGACAGGGTAAACCAACCACCACTACCCCCTTCCTTTTACCTTTATTCATCTTAGTTTCTGAATACTTGCTGTACAAAATAATTTAGGGGTTAGACACAATCCACCTATTACAGTTAGCTCTATGGAATGATCTAAAGAACAAAAAGAAAGTAACAACTCCTAAATACCACGTAGCCTCCTGCTTATAAATGTGGTGCACAACACATTGATAAACAAGATTCTATATAGACCCGACTTTGTATACTCCCTAGGATGACACACTCTGATACCACTTCTGTCACGCCAGAGTCCCATTAGGGCAGACTCGCACCCGTTGCCGATAAGGCTCGGGAGAAACAACCTATATCCATGAGCTTTCTATACATATTATAAGGGATTTCTATATTTGACATGCCTTTAAGAAAATAAACAATGATAACAAGCTAAAAGGAAATACATATGGCCAGGTCGTCGGGGCCACGTTGTCTAAAGTACGAGACATGACTACACTTTAATTTACATAGTTTACAAAGCCTATCGATAAGGAAAGGTATCTGGTAAGGGTCGGGACAGGCCCCACCTTGACTAACTGTACAACACAAAAATAAGTTCTAGACACGTAAAGGTCTAAAGCAATCTGGAGCTTAGGAACAACAACGGGAAATCCTGTACTCCTTATGGGGAGATCTACAACCACCTACACCTGCAGCATGAAATGCAGGTCACCCATAATGGATGTTAGTAGGGGATAATATACTGAATAGCTAAGGCAATAAATTCACTATACAAAGTAACAAATCAAATGAAACTATGCACTGGTGTAGCATAGGAGACCACCCTTAGGCATATTGTGGGATCATGTACTTTATGTTCATTTTATTACTATACCTTTACTGTATAATCTGCCTACAACATGTAATACAAATGACCAGCTAATCAGTGGTAAATCTATATCGGGATCGGCCCTGGCTAGGCTTTTTCTTTCACCCCTTGGGCTACCCCCCGTAATAGGATCGATCCTGGCTAGGTGATTCTTCCACCCCTCGGGTTACCACCCATCAACAAGCAATATACTTTATCTTTCAATTACTTTTAGGATGATTCTTTTGGTGGTCATGATATTGGAACTGTAGGACTGTAGATAAAACATATTACATGTAAATAATCATAAAATACAATACCAAAATGAAAGGAGTAGGTTACACAAATAATGAAATGCATAGGAGGTAGAACAATACATGAACTTTATTTAGTAGAATGAACTCGTGTATCTTGCTATCCAAGTACGTATGCAGGTTTGCAAGTAACTATGTATGAGAGCATATGAACATGTAAATGAGTGGAGACAGTATTAATAGTTGTGTCGGAGTTGGTATGTGCCTTTATGTGCCAAGGAGGGATCTATGTTTCATGCCAAATAATATGAACTTATGTAGCCTTACATACCTCGTTGTATGACCTCGTTATCACCTCGAGATAACCTTTTCTTCCTCAAAATATTTATCTAGAAAATGATAGGTGATAAAACTAGCATTAGCATCCAATAGATGCATCTTGGCAGCCCAATCTCATAAAAAACAACAAACGGGTAGCAAGCGGATAATTATAAACTCGAGCGTATTCTTTCAACCTTTCTGCCCCTAAGCATCTAATACATATTATTATATACATCTCATGTCAATCCAATTTTAGTACCATAACAGTCATACAACAGCCCACAAAGCACAACACATAACAATTCTACACAACATACAAATAGGCGGCATAACATTACATCCCTTCGCTATATTTTGACGTCGACAATCCTGAACCTGTTTCAACTTCACCAAAATTGTCCTCAACACATCTATACATAAAAACAACCTTACAATATTCTTAGAATAGTAACAGAGTAGTCATGAAGGATGTGAGGCAATAGCCTTCCATCTATCTGCCGATAAGTTCGTACTAAGAACAGAATTGCAATATCCTATAAGAATCCACTTTTGCGGACTGTAAAAATGGTTCAGCAGCCTTCATACATCATTATAGAACCAATAACTATTAAGAACAGTAGCGTCTCTCATAATTAATCTAACCAAAAAGAGAAAAGCTTTTAAATAAACAAGAAAAATGTACAACAACTTTTGGAACACATGTTGTCCAACAATTTCAGCAAGCATAACTAGCATATATTTCTTGTTTATCATGGGATAAGCATAATAAATACATGGATATTTCCACTTACTTTAGCCTTTAAGATTCAAGTTTCCTTAAAAAACCCTAGAGGGTTGTATTAGCTGCCTTGTGAAGTGAAGTAAAGAGAAGAAAAAAAAGTCATTAGGAAGCTGGAAAGTTGTTCCAAAGTGAAATGAGTTAAGGGGCTGTTTTTGAGCCCTTTTAAAGGCTCTCTTTGGCCAATGTTATCTTGAGGTTTTTACCATGTATGACCGCATATTAATAAGCTAGTGAGGCAGCAGCTTGGTGCTCACACTTGGGCCTAAATGGGTCTCAAAGTTGATGGGCCTTAGCTGCCAATTTTTTAATTACTCTTCACTTAGTTTGGGCCCAATTAGTCAAGTGCGTTGTGATGCACTTGGGCTATTTTACTATTCATCTTGGGCTGTAAGTATTGCCTATTTACAATAGTAAAGTATGAGCTAAAGTTACACCCTTAGCACAGACTTTATTCATTATCGAACATGGACAAATTCAACGTCGAGCCTTATCTCCATTTTGCTAGCAATTTAAGCTAAGCAAGTAGGTGAGTTACCTACTATCTTCCTAAGTCCTACAAGAACGTCAATTCTCTTACTTTGTTTAGGGTCTTGATCTCCTAATTTTGACATAAAACTTCTTTATACTCAACCCTCGTCAGCGTTATACATTTACACTCAACCCTCGTCAGCGTTATACATTTACGCTCAACCCTCGTCAGTTCTATACATACTTATCGCCCTCTAATTTGAGGTTCAAGAACTTTCAAAAATGGGTGCTAATTTAACCAAACATTTCATGTTCCATTTGCATATTACTATTACTGTAAGATGTGGGGTGTTACATATTATCTTATGTATTTCATGGATTAGACTTAGTATTGAAACAACTAGAGGCAAGTCCCCAAGTCCCAAAACTACGTGGCACTATAGATGAAGGGCTTATAGGCGAGTCCTCAAATCTCTATGAGGCGATTACTCTAAATATGAGGGTTTAAGATGAGTAGCCAAGTATGGGCTTGAGGCGAGTTACCCGAGTCCATGAACTTGTGGCAAGTACCCAATTTATATAAGGCTTACTGGATCAAGTTAGGAATTAGGAGGTTCACCTAGGTAAGAAACTTCCCTCTTTCTTCTGGTGTAGGGTAGACATCGGGATTCTGAGTTATACCTCGCTTTGACCTATTTTATGTCGGTTGAGGTTTCTTCCAACACTTTTCTATTATGTTTTATGTAAGAATAATGATTGCAAAGAATGAATTACTTAAGCATTGATCATACATGCAATATTATTATTATGTAATCTATTGCTTATTGTTAAGCATTTTGACCATGTTGCTTATCTCTCATTGCATAGTATTCTAAATACTTAGTATATTCAAAAGTACTAATACATACTCTATCCCTACAAGATATCACCATGGAGGAACCAGAGCTCCTATCGATTCTCCTCCACGTGGCTAGACGGATTATTCAAGTTAGCTTTTGGTGAGTCATCATGTCTAGGGATAGAATCTATCTTCTTTCATACTTATATTTAGACTACATCATGTATATTTGGATTAACTATTATCATTATTATGAGGGTGAGCTGGGTTGCTTGTCTTGACCCCCGCTAAGTTCTATATTTAGAGGTGTTGTTGGACAAGTATGTTATGATGCTATGAGCTTAGACTCCCTTTGACACTTTTAAATTTTTATGATATGAAAGATGTCCCTTAACCCCGTGTTCCCTTTTTACTCTCTCTTATAGTTTTCTTATTGCTTTCATGACTAAGGATTGTAATGATATGTTAAGAGGCTTGATTGGGGTCCCTTTGGGTTCCCTATTACCCGTATCACGTCTAGGCCCAAGGTTTGGGTCGTGAAAAACTTGGTATCAGAGCAATAGGTTGTTACTTGTTGTTAGCATCCAACACATTGCGTATATTTGAGTTTTATTCATGGTTGTATTGTGCACTGCAACTATGAGTAGGAGGCTATGAGACATTTTATAAAATGTTTCCCTTCTTCTTCTATGTCATGCTACGGAAGTTAGGTAAGGTTTCACCCTAACGACTGTTCTTTCTTATGCTAGATCATGCCTAACACAAGAGGAAGAAGAGCCTGCATGCTCATACTCTGGGATGCTCTTACCTTGCTAGCCCAAGTTTTGGCTAATAAACTCAATCAAGGGGCCTAAGCCCCTCATACTCCTACTCCGACATATCGGGTGAGAGACTTTATGATGATGAACCCACCGGAGTTCAATGGGTCAAAGGTGGATGAGGTCTCTCAATAGTTTATTGATGAGTCATACAAAGTGTTGTCTATAATGGGTGTGGGTTTGGAAGAGAAGGCGGAGTTTGTGGCTTACCAACTCAAGGGGGTGGCCCAAATATAGTATACTTAATGGAAGGAGGAGAATGGGAACAACAATGTGATTCTATGGGAGACGTTTATGATGGTTTTACTCAACTTGTTCTTTATTTTTGGTCTTAGGGAGGCTAAAATGATGGAGTTGATGAATTTGAAGCAAGCCTTGATTTCCGTCTTGATAGAGTTGTAGGTCTTCGTGAGGGATGGTAGAGTGGAGGTTTTCCCCCAAGGGGGAGATGGTGTCATTGGATACTAAGGTAGGCTATGTCTGCTTATGTTAAAGGTTGGTTTCACTTTGAAGTCCCACACATGAAGGGTGTGGTATGGTTTTTTTCATGACCCAAGCCTAGGGCCTAGACGTGAGACGATGAATGGGGACCCTGAAGGAACCCCAAATAAGCCTCTTGACTTATCAGTACACATCATTAGTTGTGGAAGCATATAAAAGACGTAAGAATATGGATAGGATCAAAAGGACTAAGGGGAAAGCTTACATAAAATCATAGTCAAGAAACAAAGAATCAAAGTTGATATCATAGATATATAGCACGTGCAACAATCACCTCTACTACATAGATAAGAGCGGGGACCTAGACAAAGCAATAGAGCTCACCCTCATAGTCAAATTAGAAAAATAAGAAGAGTGTCTCAATACATCATAAAAGAGACATAAATAAATGTCCCCGGAATGGAGAACCCACCTAGTAGCTTGAGTAGTACCGAAATAGTCACGTGGAGGAGGAGGATGATCAACTTAGGCTCCGGTTCCTACATGTTGATATCATGTAGGCAAGAGTATGCGTTAGGACCTTTGGATGTACTAAGTATTTAGGATGCAATGCAACAAAAGATAGACATTATATTCAAAATACAAAACAATAGGCAATAGGCATAATATAACAATATGACATGTATGATCAATACTTAAGTTAAACATGTTTAAGTAACTTTTTATTATATAGGATATCACATGTGTAGAAGAGAACAAGTTAGATTTCCAAAGTATAGCTCATCACCCTCGTGTGTGTGGTACAAACCCTTCAATTAGGTTAGTGATGATCTCACCCATCACGCTTGTGTGTAAGGTACAAACCCCTCAACTACATTAGTGATGATCTGACCAATCACCCTGGTGTGTGAGGTAGAAACCCCTCAACTAGGTTAGTGGCAATCTCACCTACCACCATAGTGTTTGAAATACTAACCCCTCAAATAGGTTACCTGGGCTCTTAGTCCCCTCGTATCAGGCATTGTCTAATGCAAAAGATTATATAAAATATATCATATGAATAAGCTCTTTCCATCATCATAACATCATTCATATCATACCTCATGCTTTGGACCTTCAATTCCTTAAGAAACCATAACAGGATGTTTTATCAAGTACTTAGAGGTTATGCAATGCTTGTGTAAAATCATGCAACTCAAGAGTGAAATCATTCTAAGAAAATTAGTGTAAAGCCATCAACAGATACTTGGTAACACTATCAAACAATATACATCAAGAGCCTTCATTAGTCCTCACCATAAACCTTAGAATTTGAGGGTGTATTCCAGTAGGGAGGAGTGAATTGATCTTCAGGAATAGGGTTTAGGTCATTAGGAAGTATTTAAGATAGCATAAAAATCCCCAGAAGACCAATAGAAATAGCTAAATTTATGAAACGCCATTAATGAAACATAATTTTGCAAAACCCCTTATATACCCTTACACAGATGAGTTCTACGAAATAGGCATAACTTTTTCATCCGAACTCTAAATAAGGTGAAATCAAGTGCATTGGAAAGCCAATTCAAGGTGTTGTAATTTGGTAGGTCGTGGTTCACAAATTCTCTGTGTGCTAAAAGATATGCCCCTTTAAATATGACCCCCTACCAGTATTTGTGTAAACTTAGCCAATGGAAATTCCTTTTAACTTGGCTTGATGTAAGGGACCCATGATGGTCTTAAATCATATGAAGAAGCTTGACTCAGATATGAATGAGTTCTTAAAGCCTAAATTAATTTCTTGAGATCCGAAATGAGTTTGGGGCACTTGAATTTCGATGAAATATTTGGGTATGTATTAGAAAGTGTGTTGGGTAATGTCTTGATGATGTAGGGTTGAAAAATGACTAAGTAAAGGTGTTTGTATGCATTGGAAGGCTTCAGACTGAGACACAAAGGTCTTGGACCGAAATAAAAAAAAATTGGACAAATTTAACACTGAAGCACGCCCCTAGCGCGTCGCGGCTAGGGCGTCGGAATTCTCTCTGGAAATTGCCACTTTGGATTTTTGAATTTTGATCTGGTTGCTCTAAAATTGGCATTACACTAATTTCCCACTAAAATTTGCCCCTGAACAAGAATACGATGAGGCATATTTTGGGTACTTTTTGGTGTCGCTTCAGCAATAATACACTTAAACATCATTTAAAAAATGTCAACATAAGTTTCAAAATCTACATGAACTTGTCAACATAATTATGAATGCATGCAAATGACAAATAGGGTTGATATACGAGACCTAAAATCACACAGAAGACTTAAAATTAGTACCTTAGGCTTTAATAGACTGGAAGAGATAGGGATATCACTTTTGCATGTCCGCTTCAACTTCCAATGTAGCACTTTTTACTTGTTGATTCCTCTTAAGAACCTTAACGGAAGCTACATCCTTTTTCCTCAACCTCTTCACTTGTCTATCAGAGATATCTCTTGGAACGTCTTCATAAGTCAAATTATCTTCAACAACACCACAACATCTCATGGGAAAATAGCATTCGGGTCACCCACACATTTCCTCAACATGGATACATGAAAGACAAGATGAATGAAGTCCATTTAACTAGGCAACTCCAATTCATTGCCCATGATCATCGTCTTCATTCTGAATCATAATCATGTTGGCACATACACTACGAGCCAAACTTATGAGTCATAGGGTCTGCTATGAGTCGTATAAGGGGTTCGAAGTGCCCAAGTATGATTCCTAAATTTTTATAAGTGTTGGGTCTACTACGAGACCAGGACCTACATGTCGTAGGACATCTTATGACTTATAGTCGAGGTCTCGTAGCCCCGATCAGTAGATTTTTATTCACTGAACCAGTTTAATATAAATGGGGGTTAAAATAAAATTTGACCCCCAAATGCATCCTAAACCCTAACCAAGCGATAGAAAACTCCTCCCTATCACCCACGTCATTTCCTTGACCAAATTCCCGACTACCCACATCATTTTCCGGCGAAGATTCTGGTGAGGGCGAAAAATTTCTAGGGTTTCATCACGAAAATCATATCTCTTTCCTTTAGTTCACTTCTCAATCAAATTCGTAAGATCGTTGCTTACATTTTTTGACTTTTGTGAACGAGCTTGTTCCCTACATGAGTATAGGTTTAGTTTGATCTTATTTAACCATGCCATATATTGATTTTTGAGCTAAACTTGTAGCCTAGGTTTTGTATGTCTTGAAAAAAATTGAGTTGTGAATTAAACCTTTTCAAGATGCTTGAGTGGATGATTGTGAGTATGACATTTGTAAATTTTAGTATGTAATGTATTATTGTTGCTCACATAGGGTTTGAATAGTTATCGAAATTGAACTTTAGGTGGTATGGGTGTGCTTGCTTGTAATTTTGATATGTAGGATTTTATTGACTTGTTAAGTATGGAAATTGCATCCTATAGAGTGTGGTATGGTTGTCAAGTGTAGTCTGTAATATGTTTTATGTTTTGTGTGCTTGAAGAAATGTAGAATTGATTTCGACTCTTTGGTATAATGGTCATTTTGTACTGCCAATGTTAATTTGGAATTGAATATGTGTCATTTAGTCTTACTTTGCTCCTATTTGCTTGAATAAGTTAAAATTTTGGGTTGAATTTGGGCTTGGTGTGGGAAATAGTTAGGCATTGCAAGTGACTTCTATGTTCATCTACGAGGCACTCCTATGAATCGTGAGTTCCTATACGAGTCATAGTAGCCCCTTGTAGCAAGCATCAGTCACCTATAATTCCTTGATATTTCGCATACGAGACCCACATATGACTTATAGTACTTGGCATGACATATGGTGAGGGTCTCGTGAACTTGGCCAAGTTTTCAAAATGTTTCTAAAACTAGGTATGAGATCAGGACTATAACTCATAGGCTATCCTATGAGTCATAATTGCATCTCCTATTTATGATCAGAAAACATTTTTAAAGGCACAACTGGTTCTATGAGGCCAGTATATGACTCGTAAGTCACCCTACGAGTCGTAACTACACTCGTATGTGCACATCTGTAGATGCATCACTGCCTAGTTAGCTTTTATTTATTTTTATTCTTTGCTTTGTCTTTCAATGACTAAAACATTTGGATTAAAATGTTGCGTTTTGGGTTGTTTGCAGACAAAATGACTCCAAAAGACAAACGGGCTATTCAAGCTCTTCAATGGAGGCTGCGTGATGAATCCTCTGAAACCGAGCAATCGGAGGGCTCTATGGAAGTCCACAGAGTTAGGTTAGATTCGAAGGCCAATAAACCTCAGACTCGGGTGCTTGCAGCACAGATGCCCATGGAAGTGAGTAGTTCCTCGCAATCTGAAGAGGAGAAACAACAGGGCAACGAGGATGGGTTGGACAACGGCTTGCCACAGATGACCCCTTCACATTCTAGCTCCTAGTTTGAGTCAGAAAGCACATCCTAGACCAAGCAGGATAAGGTCCAATCCCAACCCTCAACCGATCGTAGATGGTGCATCACTGGAATGAGAGAAATATATTACCAGGTGTTGGAGGATAAAGGACATGGCAAGCCGGTCTGCCAATTTCATGAGGAGTCTAGGTTGAACACTGCAGGAGTAGAGAGAGTACCCAGAGTATATGTGGGATTGGATGAGTATGGACTTAGGTGGACCATGCAGCAGCTGCACAAATATGTCCCTTACATAGTTCGTGAATTCTATACTGGGTATCTTGTTACACTCTACCGAGGTTGCCAAAGAACAAAAGGGCAATCAAGCAACCTAGGTTTCAGATGGTGACAGTCTAGGGGAGGAGAGTAGATATCTCGGAGGAGACTATCCTATGAGTACAATTTGGACCCAATTATAAAGTGCCTCAGTCCACCGTGGAGTACAATAGCTGTATTGAGAAGGTGAGAACAATAATGACTAAAAGGACATTAGGGATAGGATGGAGCTTCTACATTGGATCGCTAGCCAGATTTGTGAGGAAGGTGTTGAGGCAACGTAGGTCACAAAAAACATAGATCCCATAGTAAAAGCCCACCTCGAATCCCGGGCCAACTTTTGGTGGTCCATTTATCAGTTGGCGTATTAGGCTGACTTTTGTGGATAATGTGATCACCCTCGAGAGAGCAGTATAGTTGGCTAGCCTTTTAGTTGGGTATGCTATAGATTTGGCTTAGATCATTTCAGAGCAAATTCACGAGGTTGCAGCTCAGACGAGCACCTCACTTCAATTTCTAGTTTTGATTCATCGACTATGCAGTGCAGCAAATGTTCCTATTGACCCTCACTAGGACCCTCATGTAGAGGCTACACGCACTATAGACCCCAACATGATAAAGGCTGATGAGAACCCAGTGGCCTTACCTCGAGCTAGCCCACATCTTGTCACAAAGCCATTTCCAGTCGAGCCATAGTCTCTAGGTTCACCTTCTGTTCCTACCGGTACTACTCTGGCTACATAGTGTCCACACCAGCAGCTGAGATCGAGTTTACACCATCCACCAGCACCATAGCACTAGGAGCAGCTACATTTCAAGTTGATCCTCTTTTCTGTGCTGTTGCTTTTCAGGCTTTATTACACAGGGTGCTTGTAGCAAAGGGTAGGCTACGAAAGTTATCAGCATGGGTCCGGTCGTTGATTAATCAGACTATTCGGGACACCGATAAGAGGACACGGGCATTTGCTTGAGATTTAGTTGATGATAGAGTCTGAGCGATTGATGCACGGGTTGATGCGTTTGAGGCTAATATCTAGAAGAGGCTCGAGGGTGCTAGGACTACCGATACGAGTGCGGTGACTGAGTTGGCCAGGTTCAAGGACAATTTATTGTAGTTATTGGCAGCACCTATTCCAGCCCCAAAGGTAGCACCAGGAGGTGAAGAGGCCTTTGATTGGCTCGCCGACAATCAAGAAACCCAAGTAAAGAGGCCCATTGAGCATTCTGACCCAAAGTTGGCCCCGAAGAAGCCATGATAGGAGGAGGAGCCCATACCTCTGTAGGTGGTGCATGAGTCATTTTTATTGAAATAAATAATTTTAAATAATAATATGCATATTTACATGAGTCTATACTTTCTACTATCATATTTATCTGGATAGCCATTCGATTTCAATACCATTATAAATAAATATATGTACCTAGCAGATACTGTGGTACATCTTGCTTCTCAATGTGTGTGATCTTGTTGGTAACAATATCAAGTCCCTTGTATACTTGCATTTTGTTAGAGTTGATTTCTCCTTGAAAATAGGTGACAATTTTCTCGATCCCATTGCTCCTATTATGAATAACATTTTCTTCTTCCTGGCGTTGTTATTGTTGATAAGAGTGCTCATTTTACCAACACATAAAGAAAATACAAAATTTTAAATAGCTTAAAGTAATAGATAATCTCATGAAGACCATCATGCATGGAGTAAGACATAAATGTTTAATAAGCATTATACCAAAATAAATTAATCATTATAATGTGTCATCGATCTAAACATAATTATAACTATGATTACGTAATATGAATTACTTTAATGCTCAACGATTTGTCTTAGTGACCCAAGTAGGTTAAGAATCTCAAGTTCTAAAGTTCAAATACTTTATGGAGACAAAAGTATTTGGAATTTCTTCTACTATAATCAAACATTAATAGAAATAATATCCACCACTTATGTTGGTTGTAAAAAGCAAACACACCCACCGCTCTTTCCACACACATGCATTGTCGAATTACTTGAGATGTGCGAAAATTGGATCATCATAGATAAGATTGATAAAGAAAATAATTGTCATTTTTCACTCCTATAGGTAAAAAATTAAGTTTATGAGGCGTCATTTTTCTTGAAATAAACAATTTTAAATAATAACGTTAGTTTTTACTAAAGTCTATACTTTTTACTATCAAATTTATCTGGATAGCCATTCGACATATACGTAGCAAATAGTGTGGTACACCTTGCTTCTCAATGTGTGTGATCTTGTTGGTAACAATGTCAAGTCCCTTGTATACTTGCATTTTGTCAGAGTTGATTTATCCTTAAAAATGTGTGGCAAGGTCAATGGAGAGATGAGATTTACTCGATCCTGTTGCTCCTATTATGAACAACACTTTCTTCTTACTGGCATTGTTATTGTTGATGAGGTTTCTCATTTTACCAACACATAACAAAAAAATAAAATTTTAAATGCTTAAAGTAGTAGATAATCTCATGAAGACCACTCATGCATGGAGTGAGATATTAAACAATCAAATCTCAAATGTTAAGTAGATAAGTAGAAACCTTCTTGATTTCGATGTAATATACAGTGTAAGTGGTTATGAAAAAAGAAAATATACTAGGTTTTTATAGTAAAATGTGCTAGTGGAATTATTGATTGGAATTCAAAATATAGAACTTTCCAATATCTTTTACGATATGAATGGTCTTTTGGGGAAAAAAATGAAATGGAGCAAAGCAACTCATTCAAAGCACTGCATACTTATTTCCAACTCAAAGCACAAATACATCACAAAATTTCAACTCATACAAGCAAATAGGAGCAAAGAAAGATTAAATGACACATATTCAATTCCAAACTCAGGTTAAAACAACCATTATCCTTAAGAGTTGAAATCAATTCTATAATTTGTCAAGCACACCAAACATTAAATCTGTTACAAACTAACACTTCTCAACCATAGAACATTTCAAAGGAGTGCAATCACCGTTCACAATGGCTTAATGAAACCTATATGTTCAAGCATAGGCAATCATCCCCACACTACCAACATTTCAACTCCGACAACAATAATATAATACAAACAAAAAATTCATCAACTTCATGCTCCCAATCATCCATTCAAGAATCTCAACAAGGTTCAATTCACAACTCAATCTTTTTCAAGGCCTACAAACCCTAGATTATAAGATTATCTCAAAAATCAATATATGGCGTACTTAAGCATGATCAAACTAATGTATACTCATGATTTGAGAATGTAACCGAAGAGATTACAAATTTGATTGAGTAGTGAAATAAAGGAAAGAGAGATGATTTTCATGAAGAAACCGTAGAAGTTAACACCCTCGCTAGAATCTTCATCGGAACAAAGGATTCTATTCCGGATGATAATAATTTGATTGGGTATCCCAGATATTTGGTCGGAGGAAGAATCACAGGATGAAAATAGGGTTTTCCGTCATATTTAGGGTAGAGGATTGGGAATTGGGGTCAAAAATAATTTTGACCCCTTTTATAAGCAAATCGAGCAGATTTCAAAAGATTGCAGATCGGGGGCTACGACACCCCGACTAGGAGTCATAGGTCGTCCTATGAGTCGGAGGTCCTAGTCTTATACCAGACCAAACACTTGGTGAAAATTGATGAATCATACCTATGCACTACGAAACCCACTTATGACTCGTAGGGAATCTTATGAATAGTAAGATTGGCTCGTAGTGTATGTATCAACTTCAGATACATATTGGTTCACCCTGTGAGGCATGAATAAGAGTCATAATGAAAACCACGACTCATAGGACTGTTCGTAGGAGCTACTTCAAGTCCAATTTTTTTTAGATCTTCAGTTCTTTCCTTCTCACCTACATAACAAATCTCAAAGCACATAAATCCTCAAAATAATTACAATTGCATCATTGTCTATAAATTTAAATCAAATTATTACTACTTCTCTAAGTCTCAAATGAACAAATAATTAGGAAAATACTTGGGTTGCCTCCCAAGAAGCTCCATGTTTAAAGTCGTTGCCGGACTTTGTCATCTTTCTTTGTCAACTATCATCGAGGGTCCACACTTCACTCTTGCATTCATTTGGCTATTTCATGGATTGACGAATATCAAATACAACTTCTGCATCATTAACCATGAACCGTAGCTGACCTGAATCCATATCCACTAGTACTCTCCTCGTGGCTAGAAAAAGTCTCTCCAAAAAGATGGGTACCTCAAAATCAACTTCACAATCGAGGATCACAAAATCTGTCAAAATGATGAACTTATCGACATTAATAAGCACATTCAAAAGGATTCCTCCATCTTTTAAATGGTGTGATCTCCCATAAGCATCCTCATTCTTGTTAGGGTAGGAGTACTAAGGCCAAGACTTTTGAATACGGCAAGAGAGATTAAATTGATGCTTGCTCCTAATTCGCATAATGCTCTTGCAAATTCAAAGTCGCCAAAAGTGTAAGGAATGGTGAATTCCCTGGGGTCCTCTCACTTTTGAGCAGGGCACTTAGTCATAACTACATTGTTGGAGTTCTAGTGAGAACTCTTGTCTCAAAGTGTATTTTTTTGTGACTAAATCCTTCATATATTAACCATATCCAGGCACTTTCTCTAATGCTTCTAGGAGAGGGATGTTGATGGAGAGTTGCTTCAACATTGGGAAGAAGTGTTTGAATTTACCCTTCTCTTCCTTCTTCTTGAGACTTCGAGGGAACAGAGGAGGAGGTTTTAGGATGGATTTCACTTTGTCATGCTCCCTTATCTCTTCTTGTTGTAGCCCAACACTCTTCGGATCTTCTCCCTCAACTTCCATTTCACCATCAAGTCCCTTGTCGATGACTTCATCCACAAAAGCCAGCATAAGGGGATCAATTGTGCTTTTGCCACTGCGACTCATCACAGCCATGCAATACCCTTTATTTTTAGGATTCTGAACCATATTGCTTGGTAGAGTGCCCTTTTGGCATTGGTTTAATTGTGAAGAAATTTGTCCAAATTGTTCCTCAAGTTGCTTGATTCCACTGAATAAGACTCTATATTTTGATTAATACTTAAGATATCTAATTTTATTCCCTTTAGAGTCTCATCTTGATGATCTGCTTCCTTCAACAACTTTTCGAACATATCTTCGATCCTAGAATTCCATTATCCAATATCACGATTGTGTAGTGGTACATAAGAACCATTTCTGTAGCCCTCTCTTCTCCATTTTATGTCTGGCACTCTTTCTCTCCCATAGTATCCACCCCTATCATATTTGTACATCACATCATGTTTAAAGTGCCGACCTTGATTCCCGAACCTTTCCTTGAATAGTGCATATTGGACCTTTGGGGGTTGTTCCAAAAACCTTCCACTTGGTTACTCACATAATAGGCATCCTCATCAAAGAATTGATCATCATACACAGGAGTAATTGGGGGTCGGTGAGCTATTGCCTTCATACTAGCTTAGTTTTGCTTCAAAAATAAATCCATTCTTGTACGGAATTGAGCAAGTTGCTCCATAATCTCTTCATTCACTTTCATTTGCTCACTATTTGTGGTGACCGCATAAGAACTCTTTGTTTCACCATACTCACTCTGTCCCCATGCTCTATTGGTCTTCACCACTTGCTCCATTCTTTCGACCACTAGCTGAAATGGTTGATTAAGAAAAGCTCCTCCCATGATCATGTTAGCTCAAGCTTTGCTATTATCATCAAGTGCTCTATAAAAAATCTCGACAAAAGCACCATAGACAATTTTGTGAGCAGGGACCATTCTCAAGTATTTGGTGAAACTCTCCCATGTAGTATTAAGAGAGTCTCTAATCAATTGCTCAAATTTATTAATTTGGTCCTTAAGCTTTATCTTCTTTGACATTTGGAAATATCTTTCTACGAACACCCTCTGCAACTCAGCCAACTCATGATGGTACCTGGAGGAAGTTCAAACAACCATATAGTTGGATTGCCATTCAGTGACAATGGGAACACCCTCAATACTACATTGTCAAAAGAAATATTTTGTGTCCCCATGACATATTTTCACACAAAGACACCATTTTAAAGATGATGCTGGGGATCCTCTAACAGTAGCCCTATGAATAGGCCATGGTTTTAGAGCATCTAGAGCAAACCACTTGATACCACGAACTTAGCATCTGCCATTAGACGGGGTAGTAATATAGAACTAGTAACATCCATCTCCATAGGGTTTAATCGGTATTGTTTCTACCCATAAGCATATGCATTGCAATCTCTAAGTTGTGGCCGGTTAACCCTTTGTGGTGGATTCTCCTCTCATCTTAAGTCTTATTCATTTGCATACATATCCTCCTCAACCTTAATGTCCTCATTCACTCGAGCCATCCTTCTTGGTAATCGATGGATCTCCAAATTTTGTGGAGCTAAGGGATTTCCTTGGATCCTTGTGTTGGGAATACAACCTAGTACACCTTGCAAAAGAAATCAAACAACAAAAACAAAGTAAAATCAAAGTACAAGGGACTTTAGAAATCAGTACTAGAACTAACTAATAGTGAATTCATGTCAAAACCTAGTCATGTTCCCCAGTAATGGAGCCATAATTTTTTGTGATGGTCACGCTCCAATATGAAAGTGGTCGCTATCAGTAATTAACCTAACCGAGGATATGGTAGAATCCACAAGGAATAGAGGTCTTGACTATAAGATTGCACTACTAATCATTTCTAGTATCTATAATTAAAATCTCTAGATAGGGGGGGTTGTTGTGATTCAAAGACAAATTAAAATGAACACTAATTAAAATTCGGGAAAACACTCAATTTTGGGGGACAACTTGGGAATTGTGTTCCCCATAGATCATTGATTCAATTACCCTAGATAACATAACTTTGATCAGTGAATTATATGCAGGATAGTAACTTAGGTTCTTCTGACCCTCTTGTGATGGTGAACGTAGAATTTTACCATGTCACTTGGTAGGCCACCATGGTGTCCAAGTAACCATTAGCTATTGCCCCAATCAACCTCCCCTTGGACAGGTTTGGTTGATTAGATGGGAAAACATCAATTGAATCCTATCATCTACTTCATTTTTCCTATTCGTCGCTACCTTGTTCAGGATCGTGATAGTAGGCAGGGTTTGGTGTTGGCCACCACCAAACAACATTAATCATGAAGGGAAATAAGCAATATCTGCAAAATCCCGATAATAGACATGCACAAAACCTAGGTCATCTCAAGTCAACTATCCATGATTCCCACAACCTCAAGTTGTGGGTGTTTAGCTACTCTTGGTTAAGATAAAACACACAAAATTCACATTATAAACATAGTTGAGAGTTTCACCAATAACAATGAACGACATAAGCACCACAAGTTGCAAATCCACAAGCTTGATTGATCAACAATGAGTACAAAGCAAGATTTGCAATCTCCAAAATGGGTTTCCCAAAGAGAACAATAATCTACTCTAGAAACCTAAGAAAAGCTTCAAAATGTAATGGAGAAATGTCTACTGTTTGAACTCCCTTCAAAAATCTAACTTAAACTATTTATATTATTTACAAAACAACCATAGGAATTATGAAGAAAAGACAGCTGGCATCTGATAAATTTCACAGTTACGACTTGTAGGTTGGCCTATGAATCATAGTCAGAGTCTCATATTAGGTTCTTTTTATCTTGGACTGAACTTATATGACCCATAGGTACGAGTCCTTACTCAAGCTATGACTCATTTGTTGGTCTCATAGTCATGCTCTTTAGTTTTTGGTCCAACAATTTGGCTCTCTTATTCTTGCTACGAATCCACCTATATGAGTCGTAGTATGTCTTATGACTCGTAGGCTGGGCTAGTAGGGGTGACCTTCACTTGGTAGATTTCTGATTTTTGGTCTCTGATTCCTTCTATGGCATAATCTATGACCTATAGAAGGGCTCGTATGGCCTATACTTTAGAAAAATCTTCAACGTTTCTTCAAAATAATGCCAACTCTGCAATATTAACACAAAAACACATCAAAACACTAAAAAGTCACTTTAAGAACTCACAAAATCCCTTGTTTTACACCAAATATGCTATAATTTGACAGCGCATCACCCTGCTCGAAGTTTCTCTTGATTATGTGTTTGTCATGCCACTTCTTTTTCTGCTCCTTGTAGAGCTTAGCATTCTCATATGATTGGAGGTGGAATTCATCCAACTACTCCAATTGCTCCAGTGTCTTCCTTCCACTTAACTCACGGTCAAGATTTAGTTTCTTAATCGCCTAATATGCCTAATACTCGAGCTCTATGGGCAAATAACATGCATTGCCATAAAATAGCCTATAAGGAAAGGTTCCAATTGGGGTATTATAGGTAGTCCAATATGCCCACAATGCTTCATCCTGTTTTTCCACCCAATCCTTTAGGGTGGCATTTAGGGTCTTTTGCAATATCTGTTTCACCTCCCAGTTGGACACCTCAACCTATCTGCTGGTTTGGGGATGGTATACTGTGGCTATGTTGTACCGTATCCCATACCTTGCTAGAAAGTTCTTCACAGTTTGGTTTAAAAAATGGGTACTGCCATCACTGATAATGGCCCTTGGGGTACCAAATCGAGTGAAGATGTTCTTTCAAAGGAACTTGCTCACCACTTTCACATCATTCGTTGGAAGGGCTACTGCTCCTACCCACTTGGAAACATTGTCCAGAGCTACCAGAATATAGTGGCAACCAAATGATGGTGGGAATGGCCCCATGAAATCAATGCCCCAAACATTGAAGATCTCTACTTGCAAAATGTTGTTTAAGGGTATCTCACACCTCCAGGATATAGCGCCTATCTTATGGAAAGCATCATAGTCCCTAGAGAATTTAACTGCATCTTTGAATAGGGTGGGCCAGAAGAAACCAGATTACAATACCTTGTGCACTGCCCGGCCACCACCATGATGGCCCCCATATGGGGAGGCATGACATCTCTCTATAATTTGCTTCATCTCTACCTCTGGAATATATGTCCTTACCATACGGTCAGGTCTTTGCTTAAGTAGGTACGACTCATCCTACATGCATACCTTTGCATCGTGGGCCAACCTCTTCTGCTGCTAATAGGTTGAATCAGGTGGGAACACATCACTTACAAAAGTAATTTACAATGTCAACATATCATGATAATTGTTCCACCTCGATGGCTAAAAGTTGCTCATCCAGACACTCTTCTCTGATTTGTAGTTGCTCACCTATGTGAGCATCTGTCTCCAGACGAGATGGATGATGAGAAACCAAGTTTTATCTCCTCTTTCAATCTCAGATCTCGCTATCAAACTCTTTGAGCAGTAAGATCCATCTGATCAAGCGCGGCTTGGTATCATTGGTCTATGAACACCACTACTTGGGTTCCCGCTAAATAAGCTTTGAATTTATCAAATGCATACACCAATGCTAGTATTTCCTTTTTAGTAATTGTATAGTTACTCTGTGCTGCATCCAAGGTCTTGCTGGCAACGTATATGGAGTGAAAGAGTTTATCTCTGCGCTGCCACAGTACCACCCCAACTGCTATATCATTAGTGTCACACATTAGCTTGAACGGGATACCCCAATCAGGTGCTACAAAAATTGGAGCCTCTGCCAACTTTTTCTTCAATGATTGGAAAGCCTGCAAACAAGATACATCAAAATAAATGGTACCTCTTTCTCCAATAGGGCACATAACGGCTATGCTATCTTTGAGATGTCTTTATTAAACCTATGGTGGAACCCCGTATGATTACTTTTTGATAACTTGTATCTTCGCTTTGTCCTCCTCCAACCCTTTCTTGGACACTTTGTGGCCTAACACTATCCCCTCCTTAACTATGAAGTGACATTTCTCATAGTTAAGAACAAGGTTAGTCTCCTCGTATCTAGCTAGCATTCTATCCAAATTTTGCAAGCAGCTCTCAAACGATTCCCCAAAAATAGAGAAATCATCAATGAATACCTCCACAAAGTTCTCTACCATATCAAGAAAGATCACTGCACCTTTGGAATGTATCTGGTGCATTTCACAACCCAAAGGCATGCGCTTGAACGCATACGTCTTGTATGGGCAAGTGAAAGTTATCTTTTCCTGGTCTTCGGGTGCAATGGTGATCTAGTTGTTCCCGGAGTATCCATCTAGCAAGCAGTAGTACTCCTACATAGCTAGTTTATCAAACATTTGGTTGGTGAAAGGTACGGGGTAATGATCTTTCCTACTGGCATCATTTAGTTTCCTATATTCTATGCAGATTCGCCACCCTGTCAACGTCCTTGTTGGAATCAACTCGTTCTTCTCATTAGTGACAACTGTCATCCTGCCCTTCTTGGGAACATATTATATAGGGCTTACCCACTTGTTATCTTATATGGGGAGGATGATCCCTGCATCTAGCCACTTTATAACCTTCTTTTTTACTACCTCTTTAATTATTGGGTATAGCCTCCTCTGTGGTTGAGCCACCGGCTTGTGGCCCTCCTCTATGAATATTCTATACATGCACAGGGCTGGGTTGATGTTTTAGATGTCAAATATCTGCCATCCCATGGCTATTTTTCTCTTCTTTAACACTGTAATAGCCACTTCTACCTTGGTTGCAGTCGAGGAAGCATACAAGATTATAGGTAATGCATTATTTTCACCAAGAAATTCATACCTGAGACGTGATGGTAGCTGCTTCAACTCCAACTTAGGATCTTCTTCCACTGAGGGTTTGGGAGATGGTCCCAACACCCTGTTCAAGGATTCATTCATCTTGTTCAACATACTTACGTTTGTTAAACTTTAACAAGCTCTCAGTATCTCAGGCCTCATCATCGTCCACTAGCCCTTGATTTAGCAGTACCCTGGCTAGTGGGTCTTCAATCTCAACCTGGCTCATAGCCTCTGTAGCGTCTATCATTGTGATAGCTGCTAGATCCTTATATGTAGTTGATAGCTTCATTTCCTTGTAGACATCAAACACTTCTACCTTAGCATGGGCTCGCATGGTGAGCCTCCCTGTTGCAACATCAATCAATTCCCCTTTTGTGGCCAGGAATGGGCACCCGAGTATAAATGGGACATCCAGGTCAGGCTCAAAGTATAGGATGACGAAGTCCATAGGGAAGATGAGAGACCCCACTTGGACTAAGACGTCCTCCATCACTCCATCTGGCCTTGCTACTAACTGATCGACTAGATGTAATACAATAGTTGTGGGCTTTCACCTTCCCAACCCCATCTTTAGGAACATAGATATGGGCATGAGATTTATGTTACCCCCAAGATCACCCAAGCCCCTAGCATTTAGATAGTTCCAAATAATTACTTGCACAATGAAGCTTTTTGCTAGCAAGTGTGATTTGTTGAGAATCTTGGAGCTGTAGGCCTCTGTCAGTGCCACAGTTTCATACTCTGGCCAATTGGTCTTGTTTACAATGATGTTCTTGACATATTTAGCATATTTTAGGATCCCTTACAAAACATCAATCAAAGGTAAGTTAATTTGTACCTATTTTAACAGCCCGATGAATTTCTAAAGATAGCCACCCTCCTTCTTCTTTTTGAGCTTTTGTGGGAAGGAGGAGGAGGTTTTGGTAATGGGGTGGCATCATCAGGATTGGGTTGGGTTTTCTACCCTCAGTGTCCTGTGTAGCATTTTTCTCCTCCACGTTCTTCTGCTTGGGAATCAATTTTGTTAAAGGCCTCCCACTCCGTGTGCTGACTGCAATAACTTGTTTTGGGCAAGGATCAGTGTTTCCTGGCAAGCCCCCTTACGGCTTGGAATTTATTGAAGTAGCCAACTGTCCCAACTACTTTTCTATGATCAGCAGATCTTGTTTATTCCTTTGGATTTCTTCTTCTTGCCTATTCTTTTTGGCTATGATCTGTCTTAGCACCTCACTATCAATCATGGTGCTCAGATTAGCCTGTCTTGCAGGTTGTTGGACCGACTGATTTTGATATACATTACTGCCCTGTGGTTTATGTTGTGGTAGCCCATGATTCTGTTGGTTGCCACCCCATGAGAAGTTTGGGTGGCTCCTCCAATTCGAGTTATACGTGTTGTTGAATCCTTGATAGCTTCCTGCATTAGCATTGCCCACAATGTTTACTACCTCAGGATTAGATCCGCAAGATTCAGTCATGTGATCTCCTCCCCGACATATATCATACCAACTCGATGGTTGTTGTTGTACCATATTCATGGGGGCTTGTTGCTGACCTACTTACAATGGAACATGTTGTTTTATACCTAAATGACAGGTTGTTGAAATTCATGGTTATCATGTTCTGCATTGCTGACATTTGGTCATGCAGGTTGTTTATGGCATCAATCTCCAAGACCCCAGCCTGTTTTTGCATTGTTGGTCTGCTAGATCCTCCACTCCATTCTTGGTCACCCTAAGTAATTTTGTTTAGAAGAGCATATAATTTTTCATACGTCTTTTCCAATACTTGACCCCCTATAGCTGAATCAGGAAGTATCGATGTATTGGGTTCCAACCCTTCAATGAAGGTGTAGACCAATAACTCATTAGCTTGGCAATGGTGTGGACAATTTATCAATAGAGTTTTGAACTTGTCCCATGCCTGATATAGATTGTGCCCAACCCTTTTGTTGAAGCTCAGGATCTCACTTTTTAACTTAGTTTTCTTACCCTATCAGAAGAATCTGCTCAGAAACTTTCGGGCCAAATCATCCCATGATGCTAAAGCGTTCAGTGGCTCAATTTGTAACCACTTTAAGGCTTCTCCCAACAGCGAAAAGGGGAACAACATCATCCTCAAGTAGTCACAATTCACCCCTGTGTGAATGAAAGTATTAGTGATCTCAAGAAAATTCTGAAGATGGACTTGTGGATCTTCATAAAGAAGCCCAGTGAACTGCCCAGTAGAGTGTAGCAACTGGACCATGTTTTGTTTGAGCTCCGACTTACCACCAGGCCAAGGCTTGAAAAAACAACTCATACAACGTCCCTTACTGGCGAAGGTGCTGGTGCTGCATCTGCAGTTGGTACTACTGGTGCGGGTGGGTTGTTATTTTCCATGCTCTCTGCAATAGAATCAACCTCCACCTTATTATCCTCTTGGTCCTCCAGCTCAACCAATAAAATTGGCGGTGTTTCAAATGAAACTCCTGCTCTCCTCTTTGAATGATAAAAACAAAAGTCTTGATCTTCCAGTTTAGAACTCAAATCCCTACCACAACCACCTCTATGATCAAATGTAGCGATCACCACAAAATAAGATAACTCTAATAATGAACCAATCCATTTCAAATCTCCGATAACAGCGCCAAAAACATGTTGCCTCCCTAGCACACACAAGTGTATGCGGTCTCACAAATAATATAGTGGCCCTAATTAAGGAGCCGAGTTATCGAACCCAAGGTATTTGATAGTAATTAGTGCTTTCTCTTGGTTATCACGTTTATGGTGCTTTTGGTAAAAAGAGTTGTTGTTTGATAGAAAATAAATTTTAAAAGAAATAACTTCTGATAAACTAAGATGACTTTCACACAAGATATCAATTCAAGTTGCAATTCTAAGGTTGTAACTGTAACGACTTTATCTAGTCTTAACAATATATATCTGTGTTTGGTTTCCTGATTACTGATTCATGAGGTTAAATGTACCTGAACAGGGTTACACGCCTCTGTCGGCCTACCATTATTAATTGCCTAACTATGTCGTTGAGCTGGGATAGATAGACCAATAAAAATACATTAAAGCTATCTTCCCTTATGTGAACCAAGCAAGGTGTAAGGGTAGTTTTCACAGGTTTCCCTTACATAAAATCAACCTACTTTCCTAGTATTGAACAAGATCCATATGCTATTGTGGTCTATCCACTCCGACATCTCTCGAATCTAGAGTGAACAACAAGTTTACTCCCTAGTTGGCCAGACTTTGAAGTATATATATAAATAACATAGGAATAATCGACAAAAACCATTCATAGATGTCCAAAGTTAGAACTACACATAGTCTATGGCTATAACTCCAGAATATGGAGGCTTAGCCACTCATGGACATGGAATACATTATGAATGAAGAGGAAAACATCCAAAACCAAAATCTAAAGATCAAACTAACTGAACAATTGGTGGAAAATAGTTCTCTGTCACCTCTACAGTAATTCTCACGTCAATACAATAATAAAACCTAAAGTCTAAGATAAAGAAATAGTAAAGATCCTATTTTCAACTGTTTCACGTCGAGTCCTCAGATCCGCGATGCAGACCCCTTATTTTCCTATATTCTATCTTAAATTGTTGACTAGACATCTCTGCACAATTTTGAACAGGTCTATGATGCGGACCTAGCACCTCCTCGGGTTTCATGCCTTTTTGCATTTTACAGCATCCAAAACCTTGTTCCCATGTCTGCCACATGAATTTTTGGTCTTTTCGTTGCTTCTACTGATCTTCATTCTCCAAGTTCCAGGCTGTGCTCTTCCATCGATTCTGGCTTTAACCCCAAACTTCCCAATTAACACCAAATCTTGCTAAAACACAACCAACAGGCGCACTGGGCTTGACATCAACAAAATAATAGAAAACGACACTTAAACACCTAGACTCTATTAATTTGTCCTCCAAATTCAATTTATTTATGGGCATTAATGGCTAATTAGGCGTTTAAATATGCCTATGATCAACTCGCTCCGTGCACACGTATTGTCGAATTACTTGAGATGCGCAAAAATAGGGTTATTATAGATAAAATTGATAAAAAAATAATAGTTATTTTTCACACATATGCGTAACTAAATTAAGTTTATCAAGTGTCATTTTTATTGAAATAAATAATTTTAAATAATAATGTGCATTTTTACTCGAGTCTGTACTTCTTACTATCAAATTATCTGGATAGCCATTCGATATCAACACCACTAGAAATAAATGTGTATATCTAGCAAATAGTGTGGTACATGTTGCTTCTCAGTGTGCGTGATCTTGTCGGTAACAATGTTAAGTCCCTTGTATACTTGCATTTTGGCAAGGTTAATGGAGAGACGAGTTTTTTCCGATCCCATTGCTCCTATTATGAACACCAATTTTTCTTGTTTGCATTGTTATTGTTGCTGAGAGTACTCATTTACCTATACACAAATAAAAAATATAATTTTAAATAGCTTAAAGTAGTAGAAAATCTCATGAAAACCACTCATGCATGATGTAAAACATTAAGAAATCAAATCTCTTAAATATTAAGTTGGTAAGCAGAAACCTTCTTCATTTTGATGTAATATACTATTTAAGTGGTTATGAGAAAATAAAATACACTAAGTTTTTATAATAAAATGTGTTTGTGGAATTATTGAGAGGAATTCCAAATATAGAACTTTTCAATAGCTTTTTGGACAAGAATGGTCTTTTAAGGAACAAAAATGAATGAATAAGCCAAATTGAGTTTTAGCAATTAGGCTCAAATAATTTAAGGATAAAGTTATTAGATTTATGTTGCAACAAGATTATAAGTGGGCTTTTGCAGTAAAATATGATTATGAACTTATTAATTAGTATACCAAATTCAGGTTTGCACATACCTTTTAGGATAAGAATAGCTCTTGAAAAATCTTACGAACATATCAACTTTAATTATGGTGATTAGGCTTGAAAAATTTTACGATAAAATATTTATATGCATATTCATAGGATACTTGAGACAAAATTGATGAAAATATTGATTTTAGAGGATATGCAAAAAAAAACACAATAACATTTCTGAAAGTATGTATTCGCGCGATTATGCGCCAACTTTTACACAGCTCGCGAATGTAAAGACCAAAATCACTAGCCTCTGCTATAGAGGGAGCTAGGCTCGTGTGAACGTGATATACAAGTCGGACTGCAATATATTTTTTGATCAACGGATCCAATAAGATAGAAGAATCATTGAACAGTTGCTCGGGAATCATTTGGAACCCGCGCATGACAACAAGATATTCTACCCCATCGGATTTAGAATTATGGACTCAATAGGGATGTAGAAATTTCCAACTAAGGTCATTCCGATAAAAATGAGGTCTCATAAAGAAACTCTTTTTTCAGCCATAAGCGACAATGCTGCTCGAAATGAGTCACGAATGCACAGTGGAACGAACGATCCATTTAGACTAAACATAACAAAAATTACATTTCAAGGTCATCTTTGTCCAAAGTCAACCGTTCGAGTTTCTACAATACCAAAATACAAAGAACTGCACAAAACCCAACCGAACGACGAGGCGACCACAATACTAGTTCCAGGAAGTCAATAATTATGTTGGGTTGCCACAGAAAAGCTATAACTTTTGAAATTATAATAAAGTAGAGAAAATGACCTAGAGGTTCATTATATAAAAATCAAAGACTTGTACTTGGACTTTGGTCTTGCGCTTGGCTGGGTGAAACGACCCCAAAAAGTGCTCGAAATGCACTCAAAATCCGTGCATGATATCGAAAATCTGACATCACATTTTTTAACAGGGGAAAATAGAGTATGAAATGGGTCTAACCCCGATTTTAGAGTAACTATATCAAAATTTTATTTTCCCAAAAATGCAATTAAGAGAGACCATCTGCGCCCTTTGTACGACGCGGCCAAAGAGCAGATCAATGTTATTTTTGGCCTCTTATTTCTTGTTTGGTCTAAGGCCATTGGGTATTGGTCTTAAGCCTCCCCATGCGTAAAAAGACCTATACATAGTCATTTTTAACCTCACATCATACAAGACATTCCCCAATACTTTTTCAAACACTTAGCCAAATATTTCTCTCAAAATCAAGGGTTCCAAACTCATTTCGGATTCAAGAAATTCAATCAAGCTTTGAGTTCTCATCTCAATCTTCATCAAGGAATTCTCCAAAGTTGAGGTATGTGGGTTTCAACCATTAGGTCTTTTTACCCATAGTGCCCTAGCTTCCTTTTTGCATAAATTGCATGTTTCTAAGTTGATTTACCTATGTGTCTTATTTGTTATGAATTTGACTAGGAACTCTGTTGGGGTTTCATTAAAGTGTGACTGTTTAAGCATGTTTTGGGCTATGAATCAATGATTTACTTTAAGATTTGATGAAGGGTTTCAAAATGTATGCATGAGGGTATTACCAAGTTTTGGTGGTTGATTTACTTTAAGTTTTCTTGCATGATTTCACTCTTGAATTGCATGGTCTTATACTAGTATTACACACCCGCCAAGTGTTTAATAAAATATCCGATTTTAGATTCTTGAGCAATTGATGATCCATTGCATGACCTATGACTTGAATAACTTTATGATGATGATGGGAAATCATACACGTGTTGATTCCATGAAAAGTATCTATAGTGTTGAAAACCACGCCTCGTTTGGGGGGTAGTAGGCTCGGACTACCATGTTGGGTGACATGTACTTCAATCGCTAGCTTGCCATGTGGTAGGCCAATGCAACCATGTTAGAGGGGGTTTATAACTCGATCTCCTTAGTTGGAGGGTGGTAGGGTCGTGCTACCATATTGGGGGGTATATACCTCAATCACCTTGCCAAGGAGGTGGTAGCCTTTGGTTTCTAATGATGGTCTCTTCCTACACATGTCATATGTTCTATATAAATATGTTTACTACACGCATCATTCATGCATGTCATATTGTTAAATGCTCACTTATTGCTGAATTATGTACTTTGATTATGTTTTCTTCCTCTTATTGCATTGCATCCTTCATACTTAGTATATTCAAACGTACTCATGCATACTCTATGCCTATAAGATGTTACTATGTAGGAACCAGAGCTACAATTGATCATCCTCCTCCTCCACGTGGGTAGTACGATCTCCTTAAAACAAGTTTGGTGTGTCCTCAACTCTGAGGATGTTATCTTTTAGTTCATCTGTTATGCGAAGACTCTCTTTCTTATATTGTATACTTTAACAATGAGGTTAAGCCCAAAAAGTTGCCTTAGCCTCTGCTTAATTCTAAGTTTAGAGGTGTTGTCAGAAAAATTATGTATTATGCTCAAGCATTGACTCTTTTGAATGTTTATGTTATGAAAGACTTCCGTTATCCCCTATGCCCCTATTTCTATTCTCTTATTATTACTTAATTACTTTCGTGACCAAGGATATGTAACAATATGCTAAATGGCTTGTTTTAGGTCCCTTCAGATTTCTCATCCATCGTGTAATGTCTACGCCCTAGGCTTGGAACGTGACAAACTTGGTATCAGATTAGTAGGTTGTTAATAGTCATCGGCATTCAACACACCATGTGGATTAGAGTCTTATTCATGGTTATACTGTGCACCACAACTATGAGTAAAAGGCTATGAGATGGTGTAGGAATTGTTTCCCTTCTTCGTGATCTATGTCGTGCTATATAAGTTAGGTAAGGTTTTCCCTCTAAGGAGTATTCTTTACCATTTATAGATCATTCCTAATAAAATAAGTAAAAGAGCCCGCACACTTGAGGAACAATTGGCTCATGGAGAGCTCTAGGATTCTCTAACCTTAATAGCTCAAACCATGGATAATCAAGGCAATCAGGGGGCCTAAGCCCCTCATGCTCATACTCTGGCATCTCGAGTTAGGTACTTTATAAGCATGAACCTACCGGAGTACCAAGAGTCTAAAGTAGATGAGGACCCTCAAGAATTTGTTAATGGAGTGTACAAAGTGTTGGCAATTTTGGGTGTTAGGTTGGTGGAGAAGGCGGAGTTGGCGGCTTACCAACTCAAGGGGGTGTCCCAAATATGCTATATGCAATGGAAGGAGGAGAAGGGAAATAACAATGTGATTATTTGGGAGGAGTTTAAGGTCACTTTCCTCAACCGATTCTTCACTCTTAAGCTTATTGAGGCCAAAATGATGGAGTTCATGAATTTGAAGCAAGGATCTATGAGTGTGAGAGAGTATGCCCTCGAGTTCAACCAACTCTCTAAATATGTTCCATACTTGGTTGCTGACCCAAGGTCTAGAATAAACAAGTTTGTGGTGGGTGTCCCGATTTGGTGAATGAAGAATGTCGTGCCACCATGTTGACAAGTGACATGGACTTGTCCCGTCGTATGACTTATGCCGAACAATTGGAGAGGGAGAACTTGAGAAACAGAAGGGGAAATGAGGCTTAAAGGGCCTGTTTTGATGGTAGGTTCCAAAGTCCTAAAGGTGGCAGGTTTTATTAAGGCCAAGGGTCCTCACATGCTACGAATAAAAGGTTCGTTGATGACTACCCAAGGGCCTAAGGTGATATTGGTGTGCTTTCTAATACTATGTGTCCAAAGTGTTGTAAGGATCATAGTGGTTCATGCTTGAGGTATACTAGTACTTGTGATAGTTGTAGGGAAGTGGCGCATAAGGAGATGGATTGTCCTTGTAACTGGAATAAGGGAAAAGATGTTTGTCCATAAGGCTGGGGTGCAAATGCAGTTCGTTTTTGGAAAGGAGGCCAACAAAATTTTACTCCAAGATATAATTGATTTTATGCTCTTCAAGGGAGTCAAGGGGTAGATGAGGTGCCCAATGTTATCATCAGTATCTTAAAAGTCTTTGATTTCGATGTGTATGCATTAATAGACCCAGGTACTACTCTTTCTTTTTTACTCCTTTTATTGTGAAAAAGTTTCATGTTGAACCCGATTTATTGTGTGAGTCTTATGAGGTGTCTAATCCCATTGGTGCTTCTATTATTACTAGAAAGGTCTATAGAAATTGTCTCATTTGCATTTTGCATAAAATATTGCATTGTGATCTTGTTGAGTTTGATATGGTAGATTTTGATGTCATTCGTGGGATGGATTGGTTGCATGCATACTATGCCTTTATTGATTGTAGAACTCATAGGGTCAAATTCCAATTCCCAAATAAATCCGTACTTGAGTTGACTACATTTTGATATCATTCGTGGGATGGATTGGTTGCATGCATACTATGCCTTTATTGATTGTAGAACTCATAGGGTGAAATTCCAATTTCCAAATAAACCTATACTTTAGTGCGAGAGTCATGATGTGGTAGTCAAGGGTAGGTTTTCCTGCATTAAAGCCCAAAGGTAAATTTCAAAAGGGTGTCTCTATCATCTTGTGAGGGTTAGGGATATGGAGTCCAAAGTCTTCCCTATTGAGTCAGTTATGATGGTAAATGATTTTCTTGATGTATTCTCTAATGATCCTCCCAGTGTTCCTACCAAAAGGAAAATAGATTTTGGCATAGGCCTCCGTCTCGATACTAAACCCATTTCTATTCCCCCTTACTGTATGGCCCTGGCGAAGTTAAAGAAGTTGAAGGAGCAATTGTGGGATTTGTTGGAGAAGGATTTTATTAAGACTAGCCAATAACCTTGGGGTGCAGCAGTGTTGTTTTTAAGGAAGAAGGATGGTTCTCTTGGGATGTGTATTGACTACTGACAACTTAATAGTGTCACCATCAAGAATAAGTATCACCTACCAAGGATTGATGATCTATTTGACCAACTTGAAGGGCTAGACAATTCTCTAAGATTGATATTCGATCTCAGTATCATTAAGTGAAAATGAGAGAGTGTGACATTCCCAAGATAACCTTCCGAACTAGATATGGGCATTATGAATTTGTGGTTATGTCATTTGGGTTGACCAATGCATCGACTATCTTCATTGATCATATAAATAGGGTCTTTAAACCCTACCTTGATTTGTTTGTGATTGTTTTCATTGAGGATATTTTTATCTATTCCCATAGTAAGGATGAGCATATGAACCATTTGAGGGTGGTACTACAATGATTGAAGGAAGAGAAGTTGTATGCCAAGTATGGAAAATGTGAATTTTAGTTGAAAGAGGTTGCCTTTCTAGGTCTTGGTGTCTCGGGGGATTAGAAATTTTCCTAAACCTTTGACTCTATCAGACATTAGAAGTTTCTTGCGCTTAGCGGGTTACACCGAAGATTTGTGAATGAGTTCTCTTCTATTGCTTCTCCCATGACTAAGTTGACCCAATAGAAGATTAAATTTGTGTGGACCGATGAGTATGAAAAGAATTTTCAAATTTTGAAGAATAAGCTTATCTATGCTCCTATCTTGTATCTACCGAAAAGGTTGGAGGGCTTGTTGTGTATTGTGATGCCTCATGAATTTGTTTGGGTTGTGTTTTGAAAATTTGCAAGGTGACAAACTATGCTTCTAGACAATCTAATATGCATGAAAAGAATTATCCTACACATGATCTTGAATTGGCCACCATGGTATTTGTTTAAAATTTGGTGTCATTATTTGTATGGTGCATATGTTGATGTGTTCATCGATCATAAGAGTCTCCAATATGTGTTCACTCAAAAAGATCTCAACTTGAGACAATGAAGGTGGTAAGAACTCCTTAAGGATTATGATGTGAGTGTGCATTATCATCCGATAAGGTTAATGTTTTGATCGATGCTTTGTGTAAGATATCTTTGGGTAGCCTAGCTCTTGTTGAGAATGGAGGAAAAGATGTGGCTAGATAGGTTCATCATTTGTCTAGTTTTTGGGTTAGGTTGGAATAGGTTGATAATGGTTGTATTGTGGTTGTTGATGGTTCAAAATCTTCCTTGGTCGATGAGGTAAAAGCAAAGTAAGATCTTGATCCCTCCTTGATAGAATTGAAGGCCTTGGTGAGAGAGGTAAAGGTGGAGGTTTTCTCCAAAGGGGGAGATGGTGCCCTAAAGTATCAATGTAGGTTGTGTGTGCCTAGTACAAATGACTTCAGAAAGAGGATTCTTGATGAGGCTCATAATTTGTCTTATTATATTCACCCCAGTTCTACAAAGATGTATAGAGATTTAAGGGATGTCTTTTGGTGGGGAGGGATGAAGAAGGACATTGCCAAACTTGTATCTGGTTTCCATAATTTCCAACAAGTCAAAGCTGAGCATCAAAGTCCGAGAGGCCTAACCCAAGGTATAGAGATTCCTATTTTGATGTGGGAGGAAATTAACATGGATTTTTTGGTTGGATTGACTAAGACTAGAAAAGGTTTTGATTATATTTGGTTTGTGGTTGAAAGAATGACAAATTCGACTCATTTCCTACTAGTTAAGACTACTTATAGGGTCAAAGACTATGCTAAATTTTACATTTGTGAGTTGGTTAGATTGTATGGGGTACCATTGTCTATGATATTAGATCGTGGTGGTCAATTCACTTCACACTTTTGGAGGTCCTTCCAAAGAGGTCTTGGTACAAATGTTAAGCTTACTACAGCCTTTCACCCTCAAACGGATGGCCAACCTGAAAGATCTATCCAAAATTCTTGAAGATATGCTTAGAGCTTTTATTTTGGATTTTAAGGTTATTTGGAATGATCATTTTCCATTGATTAAGTTTGCTTATAATAATAGCTATCATGCAAGCATTGGTATTGTTTCTTTTAAGGCTCTCTATGGTAGACATTGTAGGTCCCTGCTTGGGTGGTTTGAAGTGGGAAAAATGTCTTTATTGGATCCGGATCTGGTCATGAAGGCTATGGAGAAGGTAAAGTTGATTAGGGAAAGGTTGAAAACAACCCAAATTCATCAAAAGTCCTTTGCCGATCATTGGAACAAGTTGAGCTTTTTGAAATGATATTTAACACCAAAAGTTGTTGTACATTAATCACCCCCAAAAAGAATACACTTTTTGTATTCTTTGCTACTGGTTAAGACTACTTATTGTATTCTTTTTCGAGGTGATTTCTTCATGACTACTCTTCTTATGTACGCTTCTTTGACATTCCGGGACGAATGATCCCAAGGGGAGATATTGAAACAACCCCAAAAAGTGCCCGAAAATGAACCTCAAAAGTGTCTATAATCGTAATTTTCATATATCTCAAAATTTGTGTGTGATATCGAAAATCTGACTTAATATTCTTGATCAGGGGGATAAATTGACTGGGCAATGGGTCTAACCCCGATTATAGAGCAATCGTATCAAAATTTTGATTTCCCAAAAATGCTATTCCTAGAGACGATGTGTTATTTTTGGCCTGTTATTTCTTATTCAGTCAAAGGCCATAGCGTCTTGGGCCTCAGCCTCCACATGTGTAAAAGCACCTATACTTAGTTATTTGTCAACCCCTATTATATAGGACATTCCCCAATACTCTCTCAAACACTTAGCTAAATATTTCACTCAAAATCAAGTGTTTCAAACTCATTTCTGTATTCAAGAAGCTCAATCAAGCTTCAAGTTTTCATCTGAATCTTCATCAAGGAATTCTCCTGAGTTGAGGTATGTGGATTTCAACCATTGGGTCCTTTCACCCATAGTTCCTTAACTTCCTTTTTGCAAAAATTGCATGTTTCTAAGTTGATTTACCTATGGATATTATTTTATTATTAAATTTGACTATGAACTATGTTGGGGTTTCATTAAATTGTGGCTGGTTAAGCATAATTTGGGCTATGAATCAATGATTTACTTTGAGATTTGCTGAAGGTTTTCAATGCGTATTACGTAAGGGTATTACCAAGTGTTAGTGGGTTGATTAACTTCAAGTTTTCTTACATGATTTCACTCTTAAATTGCATGATCTTATACTAGTGTTACACACCCGCTAAGTATTTGATAAAATGTGTGGTTTTTGATTCTTCAGCTATTGATGATCTATTATATGACCTATGACTTGAATAACTTTATGATGATGAAAGAAAGTTATACATATGTTGATTTCATGAAAAGTATCAATAGTGTTGAAAGTTAACCATGCCTCATTTGGGAGGTAGTAGACACAAACTACATGATGGAGGTTTATACCTCCATCATCTCGCTCGGGGGGTGGTGGGCCTATTCTACCATATTGGGGGATATATACCTCAATCGCCTCGCCACGTAGGTGGTAGGCCTTGGTTTCTAATGATGGCCTCTTCCTACACATGTCATATGTTATATATAAATATGTTTCACTACAAGCATCATTTGTGCATGCCATATTGCTATATGCTCACTTCTTGCAAAATTATGCATTACGATTATGTTTTCTACCTCTAGTTGCATTGCATCCTACATACATAGTACATCCAAACGTACTAACGCATACTTTGTTCCTTCATGATGTTACAATGTAGGAACCGGAGCTCCACTTGAGCATCCTCCTCCTCTATATAGCTAGTACGATCTTAACATAGCAAGCTTGGTGAGTCCTCAATGCCAAGGAAAGTATGTTTTGGTTCATATGTTAAGAAAAGACTCTCTTTCTTATATTGTGTGCTTTAACTATGGGGGTGAGCCCGGAACGTTTTCTTGACCCTTGCTCAATTCTAAGTTTCGAGGTGTTGTTAAACAAGTTACGCATTATGCTTGATCATTTACTCTTTTGATGGTTTACGTTTTGAAAGACTTCCCTTAGTCCGTCTGCCCTTATTTCTATTCTCTTGTTGTTGTTTAATTGCTTCTGAGGCTAAGGATGTATAATGATATATTAAGAGGCCTGTTTGGGGTCCCTTTGGGTTCCCCAATCACCGTGTCATGCCTAGCACCTAGGCTTGTGTCATAACACCGGGTCCTTAGAAAAAAAATTATATAAGTTGAAGTTCTTGCGGTTTCGAAGCATGCAACTTTGCTATATTCGTAAGCCTATTCTGTAGGATAGGTGCGAGGTGAGGGAGAATCGGGGCTCAAAGGATGCAAGGACGTGGAGATATGTTAAGTCTTCCAGGAACCAGTACCCCATTAACCAAGTCATAGCAAGACCAATTAATATCAGAACAGAATGTATTTGAGCTTTTCCAAGAATAGTTTCTAGTGCAAAATGAGCGAGGAATTAAGGGATTCTTCCGTAGTGAATCAAATGATCTAGCCAATGATTCTTCTATCGATTATCCATGTCCTTCTACCTTACTACTTTATCAGTCTTCTCTCTTGTCTCACTATTTCTGAATTTAAATAAAAGTAGAGTGTTTATCTAGTAATAGATTGACTCTAAGAGCATGTATTTATAGGACATCATTTTGTTTACCAATCAGATCAAACCTTACACCTTAAAGATCATATTAGTAGAGTATACATGCATTCCGTTAAGTTATATTAACAGATTGTATATTCTTAATTATACAATAATTTATCCATGAAATTGATTTTTGCATACATATTTTTGCCTATTTTTAATTGCATAATAAGACACATAATTCTCCTTACTAGGGAACATTGACTTGACTATCTATACTATGTATTTTGTAGCTTAAACTTCTGCAAAGAATCCATAAACTATTTTAAGTCTTTTGCTACATAGAGCCAAAAAGAGGAGGAAAACCAAATTAAAAGAAGGTGATAACAATTTATAGAAGGATAAAAGATAATATGTGTTGACAATTACTTAAATTGACAAATATATTTATAGGTAGGTAAAAGAATCATTGGAAATATGTGAATTACATAGTTATGCCCATAGAAGTCTTGGAAAGGAGACATTATAAACATATCAATTAGATTTCAATAGTGAAGTTATAAATATTCACTCTCACTGCTCGTCGCCATATCAACGATCATCCTTTTTTTGAAACTTTTTCACAGCTTGCAGGCATGGTTTCAACACATCATTCTTCCATGCTTCGTCGGCATCATCTTTTTTAGCATCATGGAGAGCTCTAGTAGGATCGATAGGATGCACCAACCACATATTTTGAACTATTAATCACTTTATTTTGTCATGATGGTTAGTAACAAGTGTGCACCCCTTACACTTGATATCTATAATTGATTATTGAAGAAATAACTTCTTTGATTTATCATCCTTGTCTAAATTATTTTCTTAACTCAAATACTTGTCCATTTAAGCAACCAAAATGTACCTTCAAATTCCTACAGTATAATTTGCATCTGAGAAATATTTTTGTCGAAGTTCATCCACTAGCCCAGCATGCAACAGAAATTTTATAACATGATTTATTTGAATTTGACTTTGAAAATTAAAAAGATTATTTATAAAATTATGAAAGAAAAATGTTAGCACTATGAATGATTATCTCTCCTCTGCATAATCCTTGATAGGTGTATAAGAGAAATACAAAACAGACCTACATTGACCATTTGATCAACCCTCATGCGAACTCTATGGCACAAGACCGACCGGGTTACATCAATCCAAACGAAGAAACAATCATACATATATTTGAACTTGAAGATAGGATCTTCCATAAGTTTTTCAATGTATGAATTTGACCCTCTTACAATGATAGGAACACATTTGGATCTCAAAACCTTTCCTATATAGTGAATGGCTTGATAATAGAATCCTTGGCTGTTAAGTCCGAATCCGGCTTGATTTCACCTTAGAAAATATGAAAGGAAATAATGTTCAATGAGCACTATATCCAAATAATTTAATAGCTATAATGTGTCATCTAGTTGAAAATAATTATCAATATGATTATGTAATATGAATTATTTTAATGTTGAACCTTTGAACTTAGTGACCCAAGTAGATTAAGAATCTCAATTTTTAAAGTTCAGATACGTTATGGAGACAAAAGTATCTAGAAATTTCTTCAACTATATTTAAACTTTAATGGAAATAATATCCACTACTTATGTCAGTTGAACAGAGCAAACACCCCCTACCCCTTGCTACATGCACACACATTGTCGAATTACTTTAGATTTGCGAAAATAGGATCATCATTGATAAGATTGATAAAGAAAATAATACTCACTTTTCACTCATATGCATAATCGAATTAAGTTTAGCAGGCATCATTTTTACTAAAATAAATAATTTTAAATAATAATTTGCGTTTTTACTCGACTCTATAATTCCTACTTTCAAATTATCTGGATAGTCATTTTATATCAATACCATTAGAAATAAATATATTGTAATGACCCTTTGGCTTATTTATATGGTTTACTACTATTATGTTGATATGAGCATGTATATGGTGGCTTCGATTCTATTGAGATGATTATTGGTCAGCTTATTCGGGGTCTACATGGAATTTTTTAGTTAACCGAGAAGTTATATCTGTAAAATGAGTTTTTGAGTAAAGTTGTACTAAATGACCTCAAAATGGAATTTTGACGATTCTATTAGCTTTGAAATAGTCGGATTAGGCTTGGAGCATGTCTGGTGCAATTATATCTTGGAATGGAAATTTGGCCGCCGAAATCGATTAATAGTTGATGCTCTCAGGCACCATGCCCTAGATGAGAATTTTGATAGCTCTTTTAGCTCTAAAATGTCGATTTTGGTCTAGAGCAACCCTTTGTTTGATGCCAGGGACATCCGATCGTGATAAGACCGTCATTGTGTTGTAGGAAGCTCTGTTTGAAATTCTTAATAAAACATTGGGTCCAAAATATTGAAATCTATAGGGTTACATAGTTTTTTTGTGAAAATCAAAGTTCGAACGAGTCTGAAAGGATGAAAAAAGACTGAAGGAAGAGTGGTAAAACAGAGAGCCAAGTGGCAGTTTTTGGGGATGACACATGGCACAGTCAGAGTCTTCCATGCATCAGCAACGTGTCAGCAAGTGTCATTGGCTTTATATATGTTGTTTTGATGAAAAATATATTCTATATATTTCTCCAACTTTGCACCGTGATTTTGAGCTCATTATTCATTCGATTTGAGTGATTTAAAAGGCTATGTGACTCAATTTCTTAAAAGGAATATCATGGTTAAGTTAGATTCGAGATTTTACACATATTTCAAGGTAAAACCCCTATTTATTTTGCTGATCATATATCAAAACATTGCTATCTCTCAGTCATTTCTTAATTGAATTAAGAGAAATTTGTGTCTAAATTTATCGACGTTCCGATAGGGACACTGTGGTATGCTAGGTGTTCACTAACTTTTTCAGTTTTTGAGAAGTTTGACCGAGACTGTTTTGAAAAAAATGTCTTCTAGTAATGTTTTTGACCTTCGTTTTTGGGCCTTCTCCCTGTCGTCTGGGATCTATTTTGGATGAATTTCTGTTTATGGACTCAGGTGATATGGGGATTATTGTATCGGTGTTAATTCAGTATTTCAAGCGTAGGTCCTCAATTTTTCCCATTTTAGTCATAATTTATTTAATTTCACACGTTTCTTGAGATTTTACAGCCAAATCAATCGTAATGATCTTGTGAGCTATGTTTGAATAGCTGAGAAGCATCAAGAAGCTATTCTGAGGGGACCAACTTTGTTGGATTGAATCGAAGCAAGAGACGTTGGATGCTAGCTAGGCTAGACTTTTTCTAAACCCTAGACAGAGTTGAAATATTTGCATATTTTAGTTGGAATGCATAGAAATGTAGTATTTTTGGATTGAGTTATGGTGTATAGGTTGTGTATGGATGGATTTGAGCTATGTATTATATATATATACATATATATATATATATATATATATGATGTTATTGGACGGTAATTGTTATATTAAGGGTTGTGTCAGCTGTAGTTGCTATATTACCTAGTTTCTTACATTATATGACTATGAAAGGGCCTGAAACAAGTTGGTTGGAGATGTGAACATATGACAAGAATATACACTGAGCTTTAATCTTGCTTGCATATGTGTGTGGTCTAAGGCTACAGGAATATACTACCTATTAAGGTTGTCCTGTGATTATATACTACCCTATGTGCTGAATCTAGTATCTATATCTTGTTGGTATGAATATGCATGACGTAGATATGGTTATCCATATCTTTCCTAAGTACTTCTGGTAGAATTTCCATTAGAAATGATTTCGTGTTGCCCGGTGGTTTATATGATCCTATATACTGCTGTCATCTGTTATGTACTTATTTCATTGATTAGTGAGTGGAGAGGTATACCATATTCTAGGAACGATTGTAGTTTCCCTTATAAGTGAGTTGTGTGATATGTGATATAAGATGTGTGGGTTAGTCCAGGGAACTGCGACCCTATTTAGAGTAAGGCACATTATTAGTGGGCTGGCACATGGCTCCCTTGTGCGAAATCCTTCATAGCAGCTAGGTCACAATATGATTCGAGGCAGGTGATATCATTTTGGTTATCTATCCTTTTGGGCCTTAGCTCAGATTATTCCAATGTCGTCCAATGAGTTAAATTACATAGAAAGGGGCTGGTAAGGGCCGAATATGAGCTAGAGCCTAGGGCAGGCATGCATAGTGACTTTACTTGCACCAGTATGAGTGTGTATTACCTACTGTTAGAGAGGTATGTACACTCGGAGACTATGCATTAATTCTATATTATATCATGACTTGACTACTAGTATACTATGATTCTGCAGGGACTATATGATGGGGGAACCTATGATATCCCTGTTATTACCGCACTTTTATCTCCATTACCTGTGGTGGGTTAGATTGTAGCTTGATTGCCTGCTAAGGTTGATTCTATTCTGATTATTGAGGTCTACGCACTATTATACTGATGTTAGCTACTACTCTGTGTTCCTTGCATACATTGGGAATGAGTTGTTGATCGTGACCTGGGAGAGATGATATAATTGGGGGATCTAGATCTGATTAGAGAGAAAGAGGGAGATTTTTCTGATATTATGCTTTGAGACCTAGATGACACACCCTATTGTTCAATTCTTCGATGGTCATGTCCGAGTGTCTAGCCCTAAGTGATGCTCCCCATGGTCCTAGCCTCCAATGGTCACGTTCGAGTGTTCGAGACTGACATGCCAATTGTAAAGAGATTCGAGCAATTGTTGCTACTTTAGGCCTAGGGCCTCCTTGACTACACTTTTGGGGCTAGGTCCCAATAATTGATATTTTGGGTCAAAGACCCCGTCAATAACATTAGGGGGCGAGGCCCCCATGACTGATATTCTGAGTTGAGACATATTTGTTATAGGAGGGGGACTCTTTCTCCCATGGGGTATACATCTCACCATTATATTGAGTGTCAGACCATCTGGCCCTAGCTGATTGCTCGACCGGATTCCAGGACAAAGGACTACAGATCAGGTGCCACGGACCGGCACAGGGTCGAGGACCGGTTGACTTGTGATTGTTGGGGCCTGGCCCAGGATTACATACCCATGGATCCACTCACTTATTCATACCCTGATTGTGCGAGGGTGTACCTTCTAGTCTTCTGGGGGCTCAAGTGGTGTTCAGGTTTAGATACTATGGCCTTACACCCACGTGTAATTGACCCTTATTCTAATGATATGGAGAGTTGGGCTCTATGATGGTTATCTAGGATTGTGTGATGGTTCTGAGGGATTCTCTAATGATTTGTCGATTCTATATTGTGCGCAAGTGTACCTTCTAGTCTTATGGAAACTCGGTTGGTGTACATGAATAGGAACTAGGGCCTTGCGCTCGTGCATAACACTATACCTCAATTGGGGTCAATTGAGTTATTGGTCTATGTAGTCTTTGTCAGTCGGTATTGATGTGCAGAACTTAGGTTGGTTCAAATTATCATTGTTCTTCAGTTTGATTGGTTCAGTTGTCGTTTGAGGGTTACTAGCCATACCTATGCCATGATCTGCGTTTGTTTTACTACACTGCTGCAGTTATATATATTTGGACTTTTCTGGTACTCACCCCTACTTCTGCATCACCACATAGCGCAGGTCTAGGTATGGGTGATGATAGTTGATTAGGGGAACCTTGGGAAGCGGTCATAAGACTTTTGGTGACCACCAATAGCTCTGGGCTTTTCACAGTTTCTTTCCTGTTGATGGCTGTCTTTTGTATTCGGACATCAGCCTTGTACATTATAGTTTGGTACTTTTAGGTGCACTCCTAGTTTTGTATATTATTATGATTGTTTGTAAATGCATATGATATGCCCTTGCGTTAATGTAGCTTTGTACAGTTGACTTCCATGTTCTGGGTAAGTTTCGGCACATATATTGTTGTTGTGTCGATTTGGTTTTTACTAAAAAGTTGGGACAAGTACCCTTGGGTCGGGAATTAGCTTACCTGTAGGTGGGACCTAGCAGGCGCCATGATGACTGAGTCATAACATATATATACCTATGAAATAGTGTCATACACCTTTCTTCTTAGTGTGTTTGATTTTGTTGGTAGCAATGTCAAGTCGCTTGTATACTTGTATTTTGTCAGAGTTGATGATTTCTCATTGAAAATAGGTGGCAAGGTCAATGAAGAATGAGTTTTTCCCCATCCCGCTACTCATGTTATGAACAACATTTTCTTCTTGCTGATGTTGTTATTGTTGATGAGAGTACTCATTTTACCTACACATAAAGAAAAATAAAATTGTAAACAACTTAAAGTAGTAGATAATCTCATGAAGACCACTCATGTATGGAGTAACACATTAAGAAATCAGGTCTCGTAAATATTAAGTTAATAAGTAGAAACCTTCTTAATTTCGATGTAATATACTATGTAAGTGGTTATGAGAAAAGAATATACACTAGGTTTTCATATTAAATGTTCTGGTTGAATTATTGATTGGAATTCCAAATATAGAACTTTTCAGTATCTTTTAGGAGAACAATGGTCCTTTAAGGAAAAAAATGAATGTATATGCCAAATTGAGTTTTGGCAATTAGACCCAATTAGTTTTACGATAAAGTTATTAGACGTGCATTGCCACGAGATCGCATACATAAGGCGGCTTTTGCAGTAAAATATGATTATGAACTTGTTAATTGATATAACAAATTCATGTTTGTACATATCCTTTAGGATAAGATTAGCTCTTGAAAAATCTTGTGGACATGTCAACTTTATTTATGGTGATTAGGCTTGAACAATTTTGGGATAATATTTCTGGATGCATATTCTTAGGATACTAGATAAAGAATTGACTGAAATATTGATTTTAGAGGACATACAGAAGCATCAAAATAACATTTCTAGAAGTATACATACAAGTGATAATGCGCCAATTCTTACCCAACCCACAAATACAAAGACCAAAGTCACTGGCCTCCGTAGTAATGGGAGCTAGGCTAGCATGAACGTTATAAACAAGTAGGACTGCAACATATTTTTTTATCAACTGATCCAACAAGCTAGAAGAATCATTGGATGGTTACTAAGGAATCATTTGAAACCCACATATGCCAATGAGATATTCTACTGCATTGAATTTACAGTTGTATGAAACGAGCCCAAAAGTGCCCAAAAATGTTCCTTGAAAGTACTTGAAATAGTAACTTTCATATATCTAAACATTTGTATGATATTTCGAAAATCCGATTTCATATTCTTGTTAAGGGGGTCAAATTGAGTGGGAAAAGGGTATAACCCCAATTTTAGAGCAAATGAATCACAATTTCAAATTTCAAAGTTCTCATTTCCAGTGAGGTATACGCGTTGCTGGCGCGATGCGCTAGTTGTTTATTATTGTGCCAGTTTTCAAGTTCGGTCCAAGACGTTTAGGTCTTGGGCCCAAGTTTTCCCATATGTGAAAATACCTTTGCTTACCCTTATTTCACGCTCATATCATCAAAGACATTCCCAAATACTCAATCAAACACTTAGCCAATATTTCATCTCCTAAATTCAAGTCTCAAAACTCATCCGGATCTTAATGTTCTCAATCAAGCCTCAAGTGTCAAATACAATCTTCTTCAAGGATTCTACAAAGTCAAGGTATGTGGGTTTGTTCGTGGGTTCCTTTCACCCATGATACCCAAATTCTCTTTTACCTAAAATTGATAATTTGAAGTTGATTTACTCATGGGTCGTATCTATTATGAATTTCACTGCAAATTATGTTGGGGTTTCATGAAATTATGGTTGATTTAGCATATCTTGAGATATGAATCTAAGATCTATTATGCAATTTGATGATAGATGTTGATGTATATTGCTTGAGGGTGTTACCAAGTATCTATTGATGGTTTTACATTGAATTTTCTAGCATGATTTAACTCTTGAATTGCATGGTTTTATACTAGCACTATAGACCTGGCAAGTATTGGATAAAATGTTCATTTATGGATTCTTGAGTTGTTAAAGCATGACATATGAGTTGAATGACTTTATGATGCTACGAATGTTTATATGAGTTTTTTTCATAAAGAAGTACCTATGGTGTTTCAAGTAGATTATTGGGTTGCTATGTTTGTTGTGCTCTTGAGAAAATGGAGGTCTTCCCTTATTGCTTGAAATGTAAGGGCTTGATGAGCTAGTTTTATGATTCCTACTGAAAAGGCCATGCCATAAGGTAGAAAGACTAGTGGTTCCTACTAAAAAGCGTATATCATAAGGTATAGACATCCCACCAAAAAGGCCATACAGTAAGGAAGAATAACTAATGGTTTATACCAAAAAGATCATATCGTAAGGTATGGATATCCTATCGAAAAGGCCATCCTGTAAGGTGGAAAGACCAATGCTTTCCACCAAAAAGATCATGTCGTAAAGTGTGGACATTCTATCGAAAAGGCCATGCCGTAAGGTAGAATGAGTCATGGCTTCAGCCCAAAAGATTATATAGTAAAGTAGAATACGTCCTATACTACCTATCAAAAAGAATATGTCATACGGTAGGGGTATTGGTAACACTCTCCAAAACAGTTGTACTGTAAGGCGAGTGGGGGGCCATTTAGCCCATTTCATGAAAGATGGTAAAAAGGGGTTGAGTATGTATTCCATGTGAAGTTTAAATTCCTTGATCATGACATACAAGCATGTTTTACCTTAAGCATTGATCATGCATGTCATATTGATATTATACCTATCCTCGCTTATAATTCTGCATTTCGATTATGTTCCCTATCCCTTGCTATCATTGCATCGTACATACTTAGTACATTAAAATGAACTAACATATACTCTATGCCTACATGATGTCACCACGTAGGAACTGGAGCCCCACTTGATCATCCTTCTGCACGTGTCTAGTATGATCTCTCTAAAGCTCTTTAGTGAGTCCTCCATTTTGGGAAGATGTGAAATAACCCCAAAAAGTTCCTGAAATGTGCCTCAGAATAGCTGAAATTTTAAATTCCGTACATCTCAAAATTTGTGCACCATATCAAAAATCTGTATTCATATTCTTGTTCAAGCGGTTAAAATTAGGGGGACAAGGGTCTAACCTCGATTTTAGAGCAATCGAATCATAATTTCATATTTTCAAAATTTCAATTTCTAGAGACAATCTATGATAGCACCACGATGCGCAGCTATCACGGACATGTGTTAATTTGTCCTCTGCGATAGGTTCGCATTTATTACCGGTGATTTCTATCTTGGTCCAAGGCTTTGCGATCTTTGGCCTAAGTGTTCCTAAACGTGTTTTTACCTATACTTAGACTTATTTCACCCTCATATCATCATAAACATTCACCAATACCCACTCAAACACTTAGCCATATTTTCACTCCCAAGTTCAAGTCCCAAACTCTCATCCCAAGCTAAGGTTTTCCTTCAAGTTTTTTCTTCAAGCTTCAACTCTCCATCTCCAATCTTCACCAAATTCATCTCCAAGCTAAGGTATATCGGTTTCTTTCATGGGTTCCTTAGACCAATGATACCCAAGCCTCCTTTTACTCAAATTGCATGATTTAATGTTGATTTATAAATGGTTCTTGCTTAGTATGAAATTCATTGCATACTATGTCAATGTTATGTAAAGTTGTGACTGTTTTTCTATGTTTTGAGCTATAAATCTTGGATCTATTGTACGATTTGAAGAGGAGTTTTGATGTATGTTGCTTAAAGGTGTTACACGGTGTTGATTGATAGTTTTACAATGGATTTTACGGCATGGTTTCATCTCTATATTTCATGGTTTGGTACTAGCATTACATACACTTAAGTGATTGATAAAATGTCCGGATGTGGGTTCTTGAGGAATTGGAGGTCCAACGAATGAGATATGATATAATTGACTATATGATGTTGAAATGAGTTTATGTATATGATAAATTCTATATAAAGTATTGCATTAGATCATGCTCAATCCGAGGAGACTAAGAACCCAGAAAACATAGATGGGGTTGGTACTTATTAACCTAGTGAAGGGTTTGTACTTCTTCACCTAGTGATGGGGCAGCATCATCACTAACCTAGATGGGGGTTTTACTCATCAACCTACTGAAAGGTTTGTGCTTCTCCGCCGGGATGATAGGGCGGCATCATGACCAACCTAGTGAGGGGTTTGTACCACACCACCTAAGTTATAGGGTGATATCATCACTAACCTACCAAGGGGTTTGTACTTTGGAAATATAGCTTGGTCTCTTCTACACATATGATATCCTATATGAGTATGAGTTACTTAATCATGTTTTTCTTATGCATTGATCACGCATGCCATATTGTTATATTATGCCTATTACATATTGTTATGCATTTTGGCGATGATGCCTAATTCTTATTACATTTCATCCTATATACTTAGTACATTCAAATGTACCAATGCATACTCATGCCTAAATGATATCACTATGTAGGGACCGATACCGAAGTTGATCATCCTCCTACACATGGCTAGATCGGTACTACTCAAGCTTGTTGTGAGTCATCAACTTCGAGAACTTAGCCTATGTTGCTCTTATTATGTATTGAGGCATTCTTCCTTTTGTCTATTTCAACTATGAGGGTGAGCCCAGTTGCTTTGTCTTGGCCCTCGCTCTTATCTATGTATTAGAGGTGTTTGTTGGACATGTTATGTATCTAAGCAAAGAGCCTTGACTTTATTGTTCTTGATGTTTATTCTATGAAAGTACTTTCCCTTAGCCTCGATTGTCCCACTGTATTATCTCTTGATACTTGTTTTAATGCTTTCGTCACCAACGATGTGTAATAATGTTCTAAGAGGCTTGCTTGGAGTTCTTTCGTGTTCCCCTAACGCCGTGTCACGCCTAACCCTAGGCTTGGATTGTGAAAAACTTGGTAGCAGAGAACTAGGTTAATAGATCCTCAGAGTCGAACACACCGCATCAATTAGAGTCCTATTCATGGTTGTGAAGAGCGCTATGACTATGAATAGGAGTTTGTGAGATGTTTCAGGAAATGTATCCCTTTATCATGTTCTAAGATGTATATAGAGTTGTGGTAAGTTTTTTCCCCTAACAATTGTTCTTTATGCTTGATCATGCCAAACACTAGAGGAAGAATGGCCCAAACTCCCGAGGAGTGACCTAACAATGCTGAGCTCCTAGATGCTCTCACTATGCTTGCCCAAATTTTGGCCAACCAAGTCAACCAAGGGGCCCAAGCCTGTCATGCTACTACCCTAGGAGCTACTGTAAGAGACTTCATGAAGATAAATCCTCCGGTGTTCTATGGGTCAAAGGTAGATGACGATCCACAAGAGTTCATAATGGGGGTCTCCAACTTGGTAAGTGAAGAATGATAGTCCTCCATGCTAATTAGTGACATGGACTTGTCTCAATTGATGACATATGCAGAGAAAATGGAGAAAGAAAGGTTGAGAAAGAGATGAGGGCATGAGGCCAAGAGGGCCCATCTTGATGGTAAGCACCAAAGGGGTGGCCGATTCCATCAAGGCCAAGGGTCTCATCATGCTACTAATAGGGGGTTTGCCAACGACCTCTCTAGGCCTTAAGGTGTTGGTGTTATGGCTCCCATTGATATGTGTACTACATATTGGAAGAGTCATAGGGGCCCATGTTTGAAGGGTTCTAATGCATGCTTTGATTGTGGAAAGCTTGGTCACAAAAGGATGGATTTCCAAGAAATCGTGGCAAGGGTCGAGGTGCAAATGCGATTCCATTGGGTAGATGTGGTCCACAAGGTGGTTCCCCATGGCACAATTGATTTTATGCTCTACATGTGCAGCAAGGGGTTAGTGAGATTCCCTATATTGTTAACGTTATGTTGAAAATCTTTGTCTTTGATGTATATGCTTTGATTGATCTGGGTACCACTCTTTCCTTTGTTACTCCTTATGTTACTAAAAAGTTCCATGTTGTTCCCGAGTTGTTGCATGAGTCATATGAAGTTTCTATTCCAATTGGTGCCTCTATTCTTGCTAGGAAAATTTATAGATGTTGTCCTCTTTGCATTTTGCATAAGTTGATGCCTTGTGATCTTGTTTAATTAGACATGAAAGATTTTGATGTCATTGTTAGGATGGATTGGTTGTATGCTTAGCATGCTTCAATTGATTGTAGAACTAGTAGGGACTAGTTTAAATTTCCTAACAAACCCGTCCTTGAGTGGGAAAGTCAAGATGTCGTGGTCAAGGATAGATTCATTTCATGCATTAAAGCCCGTAAGTTGATCTCTAAGGGGTGTCTTATCATCATGTAAGGGTTAAAGGTGTGGAGTCTAGAGTAGCTTCTGTAGAGTTGAGTTCGGTTGTAATGAGTTTCTTGTTATGCTTATCTCTTATTGTCATTTTTAATAGCTTCCGCGACCAAGGATGTGTAATGATATGCTATGAGGCTTAATTGGGGTTCTTTCAGGCTCCCCATTTGTCAGTCACAACTAGGACGTAGGGTTGGGTTATGACATAGATGGTATAAAAGCAATAGGTTGATAGATCCTCGATGTCCAACACACAACATTGATTAGAGTCTTATTCATGGTTGTGTTGTACAACACTACTATGAGTAGGAGGCTATAAGAGCTTTAATGAAACGTTTCCCTTTTTCATGATCTATGTCATGCTTTATAAGTGAGATAGGGCTTTTCCCTCAAATGAATGTTCTTTGCTCTTTTAGTTGATCATGTCGCTTGAAAGAGGAAACCAAAGGAAGGTAAATTGAAGATTTTGATGTTGATGGATCCGATTTCACTATTCTTTCATTATTTCTTTTGGTTGCTAGTGGGATTCTTGTGTGTCCCGAGTTGTTATGTGAATCTATGTTGTTTATCTCTTGGTTGAGTATATTGTTGCTAGAAGTTCATAGGTGTTGATCCAGGTTTGTATTTCGTTAAGTCTTTCCTTGTGGCTTGTTGAAGTTGGTGTGGTGGATTTTGAGGTCATACTAGGGATGGAATGGTTGCTTACATGTTGTGTCTTCGTAGATGGTGAGACCCATAGAATTAGGTCCCAATTCCCTAATGAAATCGTCTTTAAGTGGGATGTATCCAATTAGTAGCAAATGAGGTAGGTCCACTTCATGTCGTAAGGTACAATTGACATCTAAGTGGTTGCTTTTATCATCTTGTAGAATTAGAGGTGTTGAACCTAAGTTGTTTTGTTTATAGAATTGTTGGTGGTGGTAGATGAGGTCTTGAATGTCCCTTTTCGATATTTAGAAATTAGGGTAGCATCTTTTGATTTGATTAGTAAACCAATTATGCCTACAAGTCTCATGATTAAGATCTTTAGTCCCTACTCAAATTGGCCTATGGTGGTTTTGGTGATGATATGATGGTTCATTTATATAATGTGGTAGTGCATGTGAGTCATTTGAGGGTAGTACTACAATGGTTAAGGAAGAAGGTTGGATGCTAGATAGGAGAAATGGGAATTTTGGTTGTAAGAGGTTGCGTTCATAGGTCGTGTGGTGCCAGGTCATGGAATTAATATTGACCCTAGTAACATGAAGTTTATTAGCTATTAGGATAGACTTTGACTCCCTTGAGTGTTAGGAGCTTCTTAATCTCAAAGGGCTATTACCGGAGGTTATGAATAGGTTATCTTATATCACTTCTCCTATGACTTAGTTGACCCTAAGTAAGACCAATGTTGTGACCTACGTTTTAAGTAGGTTTATTTGGTAGGTCGGGGAGTTGATATCCCTTGTGTGATTCCTTTGAGCTAATAAGATTCATGTATGTATCCCAGATGGTTGCATGATTCTATTGTGGCTAGTAGGGGTCTAGAAGGGTTCCCTATGTTATTATTGCATAGAGTCTTGTCTTGTGATCTTTGTTGGACTTAGGTTGGAGGTCTTGGGATAGACTGGGCTACTTGCATAGCATACTTCCAATGAGTGTAGAATCCGTAAGGTTGTAATACGATGGTTAAGGATAGTTGATCAATTTGGTTAACTACAATGGGTTAGTCACTTCTCTAAGATTGATCTATGGTATGGGTTTTGTCCCCAAGTGAGGATAACGGTAGGTGATATCCAAAAATGTCTTTTCTGACTAGGAGTGAGCATTAGTAGTATTGATAGAGTTGTTTGGTTGACGTATGCACCAGTGGTATTTGTGGGTTTCTTGAATAGGGTCTTAAAACCCTACTATGATATGTTTGTAGTGGTCTATAGTGATCAGGTATAGATTTGTTTAGAGCTTGTGAATCATTTGGGGGTAGTGCTGCAAGTCTTGGAGGATGAGAGATTGTTTGCTAAATATGATAGGTGTGCATTGTGTTAGCAAGAAAGAGGATAGAACTCCTAAAGGATTATGATATGAATGTGCAATATTTCCCCATTGAGGCTAATGTCATGGTTGGTGCTCTAAGTAGGGTGACTATGGTTAGCCTAGCATATGTGGATAATGGTGGCAAAGAGGTGACTAGTGAGGCCCATCGATCGGTTATATTAGAAGTTAGGTTGAGGGAAGTTAAGAATTGTACTATAGGGTTCTTGGTGGTTCCAAATCTTCTTTGGTTGAGGAGGGCTAGTTTAAGCAAGTCCTTGATTTCTCTTTATCAGAGTTGGAAGTTTTGGGTGCTGAGAATGGTAGAGTGGAGGTTGTCTCCTAAGGGGGAGATGGTAATTCGTAGAAACAAGTGGAAAAGGTGTGGTTAAGGTTGACAAATGAGTTATGGTTGTGAGTCATTTTTGAGTGTAGAGGAAGTTGTTAAGGTTTCATATGGATGGTATTTGCCTAGGGATGTGGATATGGTTCATCCAGTTCTTCATGCTTCTTTGAGTGGAGGGATGTGGTGTTGACTCTAGTGCAATAGAACTCATAAGATTGTGGGTGTTGTGGAGGATAAGTTGCTTTAGTAAGAGGTCCCGATGGAGGTATTAGATGGAAGGGTTGAAGAAATTGATTGGTAAGGATATAGTGTTCGTCAAGGCCCTTTGGAAGAATTGTCAAGTCAAAGTGTCTCTCGGGGAGCCTAAGCAGGCATGGAAATGCGATATCTGTCTCTCGAGGAGCCTAACCGAACATGGAAATGCTATATCCGTACCTCTCTCATTCTATTTAAGCTAATGATAACACGTCAAGTCCTTATTCTATGGTTCCAATCTTTGTATTTTAGCCCCTATGTTATTCATATGCGTTCATGTTTATGTCGGCAAATTTGTGATGATTTTACACTGCTGTTGACATTTCGAAAATTGTATTTAAGTGTAGTTTTGCATTCTTGTTGGGGTTGATTTTTTCATGAATACTCTTCTTATGTACGTTTCTTTGACATTTGGGATGAATGTTTCTAAGGGGTAGATATTGAAACGACCAACACTTGCCTAGGAATACCCCTATAATCATAATTCCCTTATATCTCAAATCGGGGATATTTAAACATTTCTCCACATAGATTCGAAAGACCCTATGATGCATTTTTTCAATATCTCAAAATTCGTACCGAATTTTGCAAATCCAACTTCATATTCTTTTTCAGAGGGAAAAATTGTGTGGGGGAACGAGTACCTACAAGCATACTTTGTCCATGTGAAGAAAAAGAATTTTTGGTGAAACTTCACAAAAATAGTAGTTGTCCGTAATAGATCCATGATGTGGATCTGACGCAGACTAGATCAAAAATTTCCAAAAATTGTTCTTTTTACTCCAGGACGATTAGTTAATAACCCTATACCTATATAAATGAAAATCCCTCATTCTTTAGCCATTTTTAGCCCTAAAAACTCACCAAAAACCTCTCAATTCCTCTCTAATCCTCATCGAAATCTCCATCCATTCTCGCGATTTTCAATAGCCTTGTTGAAATTCAAGGAAACAAAGTCAAGCCCTAAGAGCTCCTCAAGATTCAATAGTCCCAAAACTCATCCAGACCTAAGGATTTCATTCAAGCTTCAACCCTCCATTTCAAATCTTCTTCAAGAAACTCTCCGAAGTCATGGTATGTGGTGTTGAGCCATTAGGTCCTTCCATCCATGGTTCCTAAGCTTCCTTTTTACATAATTTGCATGATTAAAAGATGATTTTACATGTAGGTTTTATATATTAAGAAATTTACTGCACAGTAATTTTATTTCATGAAAGTATGGTTGTTTTAGGGTGTTTTAAGCTCTAAATTTAGGATCTAATGCCGGATTTGATGAAGGGTTTTGATTTAAACTACTTGAGGGTGTTGCAAGGTGTTGTTTGATGGTTTTACAATGGATTTTCTTGCATGATTTCACTCTTAAATTGCATGGTTTTACACTAGCACAATACCCCCTCCCCCAAGTGTATGATAAAATGTCCGACAAGGGTTTCTTGAGGAATTGAAAGTCCAATGTATGTGTTATAAGTTGAATAGTGTTATGATGATTATATGATGATAAAATAATGATTATATGATGACGAATCAACGGTATGCATATGATGTATAATGATGAGAGGAAATCTAGGTATATGATGACATTGTGATAACGAAAGCATGTTATATATGTGTTGAATTTATGAAAAGTATCTATGATGTTGCAAGTCAATCACCTTGTTGAGAGGGTGCCAAGTCTCAATCACTTTGGTAAGAGAGTGCCAAGTCTCAATCACCTTGATGAGGGGGTACCAAGCCTCAGTTGCCTTGTTGAGGGGGTACCAAGCTTCAACCACCTTGACGAAGGGGTACCAAGCCTCAGTTACCTTGTTGAGAGGGTATCAACCCTCAATCATCTCTCAAGGAATGGTGTTCTTTGGAGTTGGGAAGTAGCTCACTTGGTCTATGAGGATGGTTTCCTTCTACTTATGTATTATGATTTATATAAGCATCTTTTTACTTTAAAGCTTCATTTATATATGACATATTATTATTATGTTATCCCTTGCCTATGATATTGCATTTTTACTATGTTTCCTATCTCTTGTTGCATTGCATCCTCTATACTTAGTACATTAAAATATACTAATGCATACTCTATGCCTACATGATATTACCATGTAGGACCCAGAGCTCCTATTGATTCTCCTTGTGGCTAGATGGATTGTTCAAGTTAGCTTTTGGTCTCAATTCCCTTTGTTATGCTTATCTCTTATTTTCATTTTAATAGCTTCCATAACCAAGGATGTGTAATAATATGCTATGAGGCTTGTTTGGGGTTCCTTCGGGTTCCCCATTTTTCGGTCATAACTAGGCCATAGGCTTGGATCATTATAAAGATTGTATCAAAGCAGTAGGTATGTAGATCCTCAGAGTCCAACACATCACATTGATTAGAGTCTTATTCATGGTTGTGTTGTACACCATAACTATCAGTAGGAGGCTATGAGCCGTTTATCGAAATGTTTCCCTTTTCATGGTCTACATCGTTTTTTACAAGTGAGATAGGACTTTCCCCTCTAATGAATGTTCTTTGCTCTTCTAGTTGATCATGCCGCTTTGTATCAAAAGTCAAAGGAAGGTAAGTTAAAGGTTTTGATGTGGATGGATTCGAGTTTCATTATTTCTTTCGTTATTTCTTTTTATTGCAAGTGGGCTTCTTATGTGTCCCGAGTTATGATGTGAACCTTTGTTGTTTACTCTTGGTTGGGGATATTATTGCTAGAAGTTCATAGATGTTGATCTGGGTTTGTATTGCATTAGGTCTTGCCTTATGGCTTTTTGGAGTTGGCATGGTGGATTTTGATGTCATACTAGGGATGGAATGGTTACTTGCATGTTGTGTCTTCACGGATGGTAGGACCCATAGAATTAGGTACCGATTCCTTAATGAAATCATCTTTGAGTGGGAGGTTGCCAAGCAGTAGCAAATAAGGTAGGTTTATTTCATTTCTTAAGGCACAATTGGCATCTAAGTATCATCTTTTGAGAGTTGGAGATATTGTACCTAAGTTGTTTTGTTTATAGCATTATTGGTGGTGGTAGATGAGGCCTTGAATGTCCCTTTCCGATATGTGAAATTTCGGGGTAGTGTCTTTTGGTTTGACTAGTACACCAGTTATTCCTATAAGTTTCATGATTAAGATCTATAGTTCCTACTCTAATAAGCTTATGGTGGTTTTAGTGATGATATGATGGTTCATTTCCAAAATGGGGTAGTGCGCGTGACTCATTTGAGGGTAGTACTACAATGTTTAAGGAAGATGGTTTGATGCTAGATTGGAGAAATGAGAATTTTGGTTATAAGAGTTTCCTTTCTAGGTTGTGTGATGCCTGGTGATAACATTAAGGTTGACCCTAATAAGACAAAGGTTATTAGCTTTTAGAATAGACCTTGACTCCCTTGGGTGTTAGGAGCTTTTTGGGCTTAACAGGCTATTACCAGAGGTTGTGAATAGGTTATCTTCTATCAATTCTCCTATGACTTAGTTGACCCTATGTAAGGCCAATGTTGTGAGCTACATTTTGATAGGGTGATTTGATAGGTCCAGGAGCTGTTATCCCTTGTGTGATTCCTTTGAGCTAATAGGATTCATGTGTGTGTCCCGGATGGTTGCATGATTCTATTGTGGCTATTAAGGGTCTATAAGTGTTGCCTAATGTTATCGTTGTCTAGAATCTTGTCTTCTGATCTTGATTTGACTTTCCTTGATGGGTTGGAGGTCTTGGGGTGGTTTGGGCTACTTATGTAGCATGCTTGCAATGAGTGTAGAACCCGTAAGGCTGCAATATGATAGTTAAGGATGGTCAATCAATTTTGTCAACTACAATGGGTTAGTCACTTCTCTAAGATTAATCTTATGTACAGGTTTTGTCCCCAAATGAGGATGAGGGTAGGTGATATCTCAAAGTGTCTTTTCTGACAAGGAGTGTGCATTATTAGTAATGATGTAGGTGTTTAGTTGACTTATGCATCAATAGCGTTTGTGGCTTTCTTGAATATGGTCTTAAAACCCTACCTTTCATATGTTTGTGGTGGTCTCTAGTAATGAGGTATTGATTTGTTTAGGGCTTGTGAATCATTTAGAGGTAGTGTTGCAAGTCTTGGAAGATGAGAGGTTGTTTCATAAATATTATAGGTGTGCATTGTGGATAACAAAAAGGTGGATAAAACTCCTTAAGGATTATAAGTGTGCAATATTTCCCTATTGAGGCTAATGTTGTGGTTGGGGCTCTCAATAGGGTGCCTATGGGTAGCCTAATATATGTGGATAATAGTGGCAAAAAGAAGACTAGTTGGGTCCATCGATTGATTAGATTGGAAACTAGGTTGTGGGAAATTGAGAATGGTAGTATAGAGTTCTTAGTGGTTCCAAATCTTCTTTGGTTGAGGAGGTCTAGTTTAACCGAAGCCTTGATTCTGTCTTATTAGAGTTAGAAGCTTTGGGTGGAAAGATAGTAGAGTAAGGGTTTTCTCCCAAAGGGTAGATAGTAGTTTGTGGCAACAAGTGGAATAGGTCTGGTTAAGGTTGACAAATGGATTATGGTTGTGAGTCCTTTTAGAGTGTAAAGGAAGTTTGTAAGGTTACATATGGATGGGATTTGCCTAGGGATTTGGATATGGTTCATCCGGTTCTTCATGCTTCTTTGATTGAACGAATGTGGTGGTGACTCTAATGCTATAGAACTCGTAAGATTGTGGTATTGTGGATGATAAGTTGCCTTAGGAAGAGGTCCCAGCGGAGGTATTAGATGGAAAGGTTGAAGAAGTTGATTGGTAAGGGTGTAGTGTTCGTCAAAACCCTTTGGAAGAATCGTCAAGTCGAAATGTCTCTCGGGGAGCTGAAGCGGGCATGAAAAAGTGATATCCATACCACTTTCATTCTATTTAGACTTATGATAACACATCATGTCCATTTTCTATGATTACAAGCCTTGTATTTCAGCCCCTATGTCATACATATGCATTCATGTTTAAGTCGGCAAATTCATGATGATCTTAAACTTGTGTTGACATTTATAAAATGGTGTTTAAGTGTATTGTTTCATTCCCATTGGGGTTGATTTGTTCATGATTGCTCTTCTTATGCACACGAACTTTCCCAAGGGGCAGATATTGAAACGTTCCACACTTACCTAGGAATGCCCCCATAATCGTAATTACCTTACATCTCAGATCGGGGATATTTAAACACCTCTGTACATAGCTCGGAAAGATTCTAAGATTCATTTTCTCAATATCTCAAAATCCCTGTAGAATTTTGCAAATCCCACTTCATACTCTTTTTTAGAGGGAAACATTGCATGGGCAAAGGAGTACTTATAAGGTATACTTTGTCTGTGCCAAGAAAAATATTTTTTTGGTGAAACTTCACAAAAATAGTAGTTGTCCGCAATGCAGACCTAACTCGGACTAGTTCAAAAATTTCCAAAAATAATTCTTTTTACTCCAGGGCAATTGGGTAATAACCATATATATATATATATATATATATATAAATGAAAATCCCTCATTCTTTAGCCATTTTTAACCCTAAAAACTCACCAAAAACCTCTCAATTCCTTTCTAATCTTTATTACATTCTACATCCATTCTCAAGATTTTCAAGAAGTGTTGTTGAAATTCTTGGAAATTAAGTCAAGCCCCAAGTCCTCCTAAAAATTCAAGAGTCCCAAAACTCATCTATATATAAGGATTTCATTCAAGCTTCAAGCCTATATTTCAAATCTTCTTCAAGAAACTCACCAAAGTTAAGGTATGTGGTGTTAGAACTATTGGGTCCTTCCACCTATGGTGCCTAAGCTTCCTTTTTTACTTTAATTGCATTATTTAAAGTTGATTTTACATATGCGTATTGTATATTAAGAAACTTACTGCACAGTGATTTGAGTTCATGAATGTATGGTTGTTTTATCATGTTTTGAGCTCTAAATCTTTGATCTAATATTGGATTTGATGAAGGCTTTTGATGTATATTGCTTGAGGCTGTTGCACAGTGTTGATTGATAGTCCTATGATGGATTTTCTTACATGTTTTCACTCTTGAATTGTATGGTTTTACAGAAGCACTACACACCCAGCAGGTGTTTGATAAAATGTTCGGCTAGGGTTTCTTGAGGAATTGAAAGTCCAATGCATGTCCTATGAGTTGAATAGTGTTATGATGATTATATGATGATGAAATAATGATGTCATGATGATGAATCAATGGTATGCATATGATGTATAATGATGAGAGGAAATGTAGGTATATGATGACCTTTTGATGATGAAAGCATGTTATATGTGTGTTGAATTCATGAAAAGTATCTATGATGTTGCAAGTCTATCATCTTGTTGAGAGGATGCCAAGTCTCAATCACCTGTTTGAGAGGGTTCCAAGTCTCAATTACCTTGATGAGGGGGTGCCAAGCCTCGGTTGCCTTGTTGAGTGGGTACCAAGCTTCAATCAGCTTGACGAGGGGGTGCCGAGCCTCAGTTGTCTTGTTGAGAGGGTATCAAGCCTCAATAACCATTCAAGGAATCGTGTTCCTAGGAGTTGGGAAGTAGCTCACTTGGTCTATGATGATGGTCTCCTTCTACTTATGTATTATGATTTATATAAGCATGTTTTACTTTAAAGCTTCATTCATACATGACATATTGTTATTATTTATCCCTTGCCTATGATATTGCATTTTGACTATGTTTCCTATCTCTTGTTGCATTGCATCCTACATACTTAATACACTAAAAATGTACTAATGCATACTCTCTGCCTACATGATATTACCATGTAGGAATCGGAGCTCCTATTGATTCTCCTCGTGGCTAGATGGATTATTCAAGTTAGCTTTTGGTAAATCCTCATGTCCGGAGACAATATCTATCTTTTTTCATGCTTATGTTTAGACTACATCTTGTATACTTTGGAATACTTATGACTATGAGGGTGAGCCCAATTGCTTGTCTTGTCCCTCACTGTGTTCTATGTCTGGAGGTGTTGTTGGACAACTTATGTCTTATACTTGAGCTTTGACTCATTTATATTATTATTCAAGTGTTTAACTCTTCCCCTTAGTCATAGTTCCCCTTGTTATGCTGATGTCTTATTGTCATTTGTAATAGCTTCCACGACCAAGAATGTGTAATGATATGCTATGAGGCTTGTTCAGGGTTTCTTGGGTTCCCCATTCGCCTGTCATGACTAGGCTCTAGGCTTGGGTCATGACACGATGTTATCATGTAGGAACTGGAGCACCTCTCGATCATCCTCCACGTGGCTAGTTTTGGCATTTGAGAAGATAAGCTTTGGTGAGTCCTCAACTCTGAGGATACTAGCTATGTTACTCATACTATTTGATGTCTCTTTATGTTAAACACTTGATACTATGAGGGTAAGTCAGGAAAGTGTCTTGTCCCCCTCTCTAATCTATGTTAGAGGTTTTGTTGGAACAATTGATGTAGTTATGCTATGAGCTTGGCTTTTGAGTATTTAATGATTGTCAAACTTTTCTCTTGGTCCCATTTTCCTTATTTATATCACTTCTTATTGTTATTTTTGCTTTCGCGATCAAGGATGCGTGATTGATATGCTAAGAAGCTTGTTTAAGGTTCCTTCATGTTCCCTATTCGTGGTGTCATGTCTAAGACCTAGGCTTGGATCATGACAAATTTGTAATCTATCTGAACATATTTATCAATGTGATTACACAATATGAATTAATTTAACACTCAACGGTTGACCTAGTGACCTAAGTGGATTAAGAATCTCGAGTTCTAAAGTTCAAATATTTATGGAGACAAAAGTATTTGGATGTTTCTTCGACCACATTCTAAATTTAACAGAAACACTATCCACTACATACATTGGTTGAAAAAAGTAAACACCCCCCACCCCTCGCTCCATGCACATGTATTGTTGATTTACTTGAGATGCGCAAAAATAGGATCATCATAGATAAGATTGATAAAGAAAATAATAGTCATTTTTCACTCATATGTGTAATCAAATTAAATTTATCTGGCATCATTTTTATTTAAATAAATAATTTTCTACTATCAAATTATCCGTATGTCATTTGATATCAATACCATTATAAATAAATATACATATATAGTAAATAGTGTGATGGACCTTGTTTCTCAGTGTGTGTGATCATATAAAATAACAATGTCAAGTCCCTTGTATACTTGCATTTTGTTAGTGTTGATGATTTCTCCTTCAAAATGGGTGGCAAGGGCAATGGAGTGAAAAGTTTTTTCGGATCTCGTTGCTCCTATTATGAAAAACACTTTCTTCAAGCTAATGTTGTTATTGCTAATGAGAGTGCTCATTTTACCTACACATTCGGGAAAAAAATATAAATAGCTTAAAGTAGTAGATAATCTGATGAAGTCCACTCATACATGGAATAAGACATTAAGAAATCAAATCTTATAAGTGTTAAGTTGATAAGTAGAAACATTCTTGATTTCGAGGAGATATACTATGTAAGTGGTTACGATAAAAGATAGTACATCCAGTTTTTATAGTAAAATGTGTGTGGAATTATTGATTGGAATTCCAAATATAGAACTTTTCAATATCTTTTAGGATAAGAATGGTCTTTTAAAGACAAAAAAAGAATAGATATGCCAAATTGAGTTTTGGCAATTAGGCTCATATAATTTTATGATAAAGTTATCAGATTGTAATATATCAAGTGTTTTTAATCCTATACTTGTGTGAAAAGATAATATTCAAGTGAATTCCCATAGAGTTAAGTAAAATTTGTAATGAAAGTTATCTTAGCGATTAATATGGTTTAGTTGTGTGATTGGTGACGTGGTCTTGGAAAGGTAGTTGGTTTATCCTTGGTGTAATATTTTGTAAGCAATTTTATGTGAAGTTATGACTAAAGATGAAATGAAGGTATATGTAAAGGTTGCATAGTTGACTTTTTTGGGAGTAATTCTTTTGCCATTGTTGCATGTCTTGCATGGGCAGCCTTTGGCGTGCCCTTAGCATGATTAAGACCATACAATGCTATGCCATGGCACCATGGGAAAGGATATTGCTACCATAACTACGTTCCATACCCACTCTCTTGTGTTAGGCATCTTTCGTCATATTAAAAGTGAGTCAAAAAGACCCTTTGCACCACAAGATTTCATTCCATTTCCCTAAACATTTTGACCACTTTTTAGTGACTAAATGACCCTTATGAGGCCCCCCCACCACAAAATCAGTATAAATATCCTCCCTCTACTTAGTCTCTACATCACTTTTCAAAGAACAAAATCCCCTAATCTATATTTCTCTCCCAAAACTCTCTCAACACTTAGGCTATGTATTCTTCAAGACCTCCACCAAATCTCTGAATCTTCAGGATAATCAAGAAAGTTATGTGGGTTTAATTATTGGTTTCCTTTCAAACAAGAAGTCCTCTTCAAAAACAAAATTTTGAATTACAAAGTTTTCAATATTTGATTTATGTTTAATTATATACTAATTGATATTGCTTAAATTATGGTATTCATACATTTTATGATTATTCATGTATATTTATCAAAGGTTTTAATTCAAGCATTTTGTATTTGCATTATTTAATCTAGTCTATATTTTCAAGTCTTAAATACACAAATTAGTTATTATGATTTTAAGGTTATTGAAATAGTCCCCAAACATGATTTAAGTTGAGTTATGAACTTTGGATATTTGACTTTCATGGCATAACATGAACTTATGATATTGGACAAAAATAAGTGAATACAAGTATGAGATGATGTTGAGTTACTTAAGATCTATTCCATTTTTTTTTTGAATCTTTGTTAAGTAGCTATTCTAAGTACAAGTTTCAATATGATTCTTTTGACAAGTTAAAAGTTTCTAAACTAAATTAAATTTTGATTATTTCAGTTATGTATTGTCCGTTTCCATGGGATTTTGACTCATTATCAAATGAGTTAGGAGTGGGAGTCGACCTTACATGTCTTATATAAAGCTTATAATCTCATAACTACTACCATCGTAGGATATTTTGATTTTTCCTTTTTAGGTTTTCTGACTAGTCGATCCATCTAGTATTTCTATTTCTGGAGTTATACCCTGGCAAGTTGACTTACTCTTTGGACGGTGTGGAGTATGACATTGGTTTTCCATATTATAGCTCATATGATTTTTTTCGGTTATGGTCTTATTCCCACACTTATTTGCTTATGTGCTTCTCTATAAATTTTCATGGCATTACTTTATGCTTTACTTTGGAGCTGAATATATTGCTTAAGCTTGCATACCCACATACGTAGTATATTCTAAAGTACTAACCACATTTTGCCTACATGCTATAATCATGTAGGGACAGGCGATCTACCTTATCCTCCTCCACTTGACTAGATTGATCGTATAGAATTTGAGCTTTGGTGAGTTCCCATTAACCGGGAAGAAAACCCTTATCTTCAAGCTTTGCCTTTGTTATTCAGATATTTGATGTATTTTCACTCTGACTTAGTATTGAGGGGACTAGTCTTGTATTATTGGCTCTGCTTATTGTCATTGTTTAGAGGTGTGTCTGGACTATTGATACACTTAGTATGTTTTAAACTATTTAACTTATGCATCCACTTTTGATTACAAGTTGTCCCATAGTCCCATTCCCTATTTTTCATTGTTATCTATATGTTGTTTACCATTTAAATTTTTAATGTCCAATTATGATTTAAGAGGCTTCTTTGGGGGCCTTCGGGTTCTTATTCGCCATGTCACACCTAGGCCCTCGGTTTGGGTTGTGACAAGCTTGATATTATAGCACAAGGTTTTAAAATGATCCTTGGAAGTCCATACACCACATCTAGTAATGTCTAATCCATGCTGGTGTAGCGTGCCATAACTATGAATAGGAGGCTGTGAGATATTTAGGATTGTCTCACTTCTTTATTTAAATCAAATACTTCCTTAGAGTAGCTTAAGATATCCTTCCATATAATGACTTGTTCGTTGTACTGTTGAAAATGCTGCCAAGAAAACATACTCCCGTATATGAGGTTCCTTAACCTCTAGAAGAGGGTACTATATCCCATGCTAAGTTCAACAATTTTATCTCATTATTGGCTCAAGTGGTCGCCAATAAGTCTACGCAAGCTCCACCTCAAGCTCTAGCACCTCAAGCTCCTACCCAGGCAACTAGGGTGAGAGATTTCACCCTATGAACCTAACAGAACTTTAAGGAAATTGAATTGATGCGGATCCCATGGAGTTCATTGGTTAGGTATACAAGATTCTCTTGATTACAGTTGTGTCATCGGAGGAGAAGGCAGAGTTGGTGGCCTACCAGCTTAAAAGAATTGCCCAAATCAAGTATGATCAATGGGAAGGTGAAAGGATGCTTAGCTGTCCAATTGATTGGGAAGGATTCAAGGTTGCTTTCTTGGATAGATTTTTCCCTCTTCAATTAAGGGAAGCAAAAATGAAAGAGTTTATGAACTTGAGGCAAGAGTCGATGAGCATTCCTGCATACTCACTAAAATTCAACACACTCTCCAAATATTCTCTGACATTGGTATCCAAATATATGGCTAGGATGCATATGTTTATTTCGGGAGTCTCTGACATCATCAACAAAAAATGCCAAACTGCCCTTCTAAGACAAGACATGGATTTGTCTCGGCGTATGATTTATGCTGAGCAACATAAGTAAAACAAGATTCATAAGCTAAGGTAAAACAATGGTAGGAGGCTGAGGTATGATGGTTTGTATCAAGGTCACAAAGGTGGTGATGGTAACCAAGGTAATCAAAACCAAAGGTTCCAACAACAAGGGTCTTCGAATGCCTTTGACCAAAGGAATACTAATGATAGGTTTCAACATACTAAGGGTCAACAAAGCGGTGGCCATGCTCAAGCTTGGCTAACATGTAAAGAGTATGGTAAGAGCTATGGTGGTGTGTGCTATTGGGAGTCGACAAGTTGTTTTGCAAGTGGCAAACTTGGTCACAAAATTTGAAATTGCACCAAGGCTCATAATTAGACTAAGGGTAGTCACCCGCATGGCAAAGATGTGCAGGAAGACGAAAAGCCACAAGTTGTGAAACAATTTGGTAGTCCTTGCAACAATAGGTTCTATGACTACATGGGAGCCAACATGTGGACGATCAGCCAAATGTTTTCACCGGTATATTGAAAGTGTTTGATTTTCATGTTAATGTGTTGTTGGATCCTAGTGACAACTTATCCTTTATGACCCCTTTCTTTGCCAATAGGTTCAATTTAAGTCCTGAAATTCCGCACGTACCCTTTTCTTCTGTCTACTCCCGTAGGTGAGTCAGTAGTTGCTAAAAGAGTCTATAAAATTTTTCCGATGTCTATTATGAATAAGACTCTTCTGTGTAATCTTATTTAATTTTTTATGGTAAATTTTGATTTCATCCTTTGTATGGACTAGTCGCATGTCTCTTATCCCACCATAGATTGTAGAACCCGTAAAGTTAAATTCCAAATTCCTAATGAACCTTTGTTTGAGTGGGAAGGGCAAGATTCTGTGGTAACAAGGTAGGTTTATTTCATCTCTTAATGCTTGTAAGATAATATCTATAGGGTGTATCTATCATATGGTTAGGGTCTGAGATGTGTCTTCTAAGGTTCCCTCTCTTGAGTCAGTTCTTGCAGTCAATGAGCTCCCCGATGTGTTTCCCGAAGATCTTCGTGGTATTCCTCCCAAAAGGGAAATTGATTTTGGCATAGACCTCCTTCCCAATGACAAACCTATCTCTATTCTACCCAATAGGATGGCAGCAGTGGAGTTGAAAGAACTTAAGGATCAGCTAAAAGATTTATTAGAGAAGGGATTTTTAGGGCTAGCGAATCTCCATGGGGTGCTCCAGTTCTTTTTGTAAGGAAAAGGACAGGTCACTACGAATGTACATTCACTATCGTTAACCCAACAAAGTCACCGTTAAAAGTACCCACTTCTAAGGATATATGATTTATTTTACCAACTACAAGGAGTTAGACATTTTTCTAGGACGGACCTTCATTCTAGGTATCACCAGTTACAGGTTAGGGAAAGTGATATTCCTAAGACTACTTTTAGAATAAGGTATGGACACTATGACCTTTTGGTGATGTCTTTTGGATTGACGATTGCGCTAGCTAAATTTATGGGTCTTATAAATCAGGACTTCAAACCCTACCTTGATATTTTTGTTGTCGCATTTATTGATGAAGTACTAGTATACTCCAGAAGTGAGAAGGAACATGAGAAACATTTGAGAACAGTCCTTCAAACTTTGAGAGATGAGAAATTGTACGCCAAATTCAACAAGTGTGAACTTTGGATGAAAGAAATTTATTCCCTTGGCTATTTGGTGACTAATAAAGGTATTATGGTGGACCCAAGGAAGGCAAAGGTTGTGGAAACTGGCCTAGACCCTTAACTCCATCGTACATAAGGAGTTTTTTTGGATTTGGTAGGTTACTACTGATGGTTTGTAGCAGGGTTTTCTTCAGTCGCATCCCCTTTGACCAAATTAACCCAGAAAAAGTCCAAGTTTGTGTGGTCTGATGAATGTGAAAAGAGTTTCCAAACATTGAAAGATAAGTTGACTTCGGCTCTCATCTTGACTATTCCAGATGGTTTGGATGATTTTGTGGTATATTATGATGCATCTAGGGTTGGGTTGGGTTTGATGCAAAATGGTAAGGTCATAGCTTATGCTTCTAGATAGTTGAAAATGCATGAGCACAATTATCCAACTCATAACCTTGAATTGGTAGCAGTAGTGTTTGCTCTAAAAATTTGGCGTCTCCATCTCTATGTTGTTCACGTGGATGTATTTACCGATCATAAGAGTTGCAGTATGTGTTCACTCAAAGGGACTTGAATCTAAGGCAATAGAGATGGCTTGAACTTATCAAACACTATGATATGAATGTCCACTACCATCCTGGTAATGCGAATATGCTGGCCGATGCTTTGAGTAGAATAATCATGGGTAGTATGAGTCATGTTGAGGGTGAAAAGAAAGAGTTGGCAAAGGAAGTCCAATAGTTAGCTAGATTGGGTGTTAGGTTAGATAGTGCTAATGATGGTTGCATATTTGTTCATGATGGGTATCAATCTTCTTTGATTGTTGATGTGAAGGCAAAGCAAGACCTTGACTCTACTTTTATTTAATTAAAGAAATTAGTTGAACAAAAGAAAGTCGAGGTTTTCTCGCAAGGGGGAGATGGTGTCCTTAGATACGAAGGACGAATTGGGAATGTTAATGCTATAAGAGGCTCATAATGTATCATATTTCATTCATTCAGGTTGCACCAAAGTGTATCGAGATATGACGGAAATCTATTGGTGGGGTAACATGAAAAAGGACATAGCCAAGTTTATGGTCGAGTGTCCAAATTGTCAGCAAGTGAAAACTAAGCATCAATGAGCTTGCTCAAGACATTGAAATCCCAACTTGGATGTGGGATGAAATCAATGTAGACTTCATTGTTGGATTGCCTCAGACTCGGAAAAAATGTGATTCAATTTGGTTGATTGTGGATCGTATGACCAAATCAGCTTATTTCTTACCACTAAAGACTTTGTATAGTGCTAAAGATTATGCAAGGTTATATGTTCGTGAGTAAGTCCGGTTACATGGTGTTCCTTTTTCAATAATATCAAATCATGTCCCTCAATTCATTTCTCATTTTTGGAAGGCATTCCAACGAGGTTTGGATACCAATGTTAAGCTGAGTACCGCATCTCATCCTTAAACAGATGGTCAAGCTAAAAGGACCATTCAAACATTGGAGGATATGTTGAGAGAATGTGTCTTGGAATTTAAAGGTAACTGGGATGATCACTTACCTCTTATTGAGTCTACATATAACAACAATTATCATTCTAGCATCGAGATGGCTCCGTTTGAAGCTCTTTATGGTAGGCGATGTAGATCACCGGTGGCTGGTTTGAGGCAGGTGAAATGGCATTATAGGCCTGGATTTGGTCTTGGAGGCTATGGAAAAAGTGAGGATGGCAAGAGACAGATTGAAAATGACTCAAAGGAGACAAAAGTCATATTCGGATATGAGGAGGAGAGATCTTGAATTTGATGAGGTAGATTAGGTGTATCTCAAATTTTCACCTATGAAGGGTGTTGTTTATTTTTGCAAAAGGGCAAGTTGAGCCCAAGATTTGTGGGTCCTTACAAAATTTTAAGAAAGTTGAAAAGGTAGCTTATGAGCTTGAGTTTCTAATGAGATGCAGTTGGTTCACCCTATCTTTTGTGTATGTATGTTAAGGAAGTGCATTGGTGCATGTATCTATGTTAAGGAAGTGCATTGGTGATTTAAGTTCTATAGTTCCATTGGATGTTGTGAAGGTTGGAGAAAATTTGACTTATGAAGAAGTCGGACTCGACCTAAGGGGTCTTATATAAAGCTTCTAATCTCATAACAACATGCCACCGTAAGATATTTTGATTATCCCTTTTTAGACTTTCTGACTAGTGGATCCATTAGTATTTCCATTTCTGGAGTTACACCGTGGCAAGTTGACTCACTCTTTGGTCGGTGTGGGGTATGACATCGCCATTCTATATTATAGCTCATATGGTGTTGTACGTTGGTGATGATGATCACGCTCCAATAAGAAAGTTGTCGCTATTAGTGCTTAACCTAACAGAGGTTAGGGTTGAATCCACAAGGAATACAGGGTTTGACTATAAGATTTTACTACTAATCATTCCTAGTATCTATAACTACAATCTCTTGATGGAGGGTTGTTGTGATTCAAGGATAATATAAAATAAATACTAATTAAAATTTGGGAAAATACTCCATTTTGGGGACAACTTGTGAATTGTGTTCCCAATAGCTCATTGACGCAATTACCCCAGATAACATAACTATGATCGGTTGATCGCATGCAGGACGGTAACTTCGGTTCTTCCAATCCTCTTGGGAAGGTGAAGGTCGAATTTTACCATCGCGCTTGGTCGGCCACCATGGTGTGCCAACAAACCATTACCTATTGTCCCAGTCAACCTCCCCTTGGTCATGTTTGGTCGATTAGATGGGAAAACATCAACCAAATCCTATCATCTACTTCCCTTTTCCTATTCGTTACTGCCTTGGTCGGGATCATGATAGTAGGTAGGGTTTGGTGTTGGCCACCAACAAACAACATTAGTCATGAAGGGAAATAAACAATACATGCAAAACCTCAATCATAGACATGTACAAAACCTATGTCATCTCAAGTCATCTACCCATGGTTCCCAAAACCCCATGTTGTGGGTGTTTAGCTACTCATGGCTAAGGTAAAACACACAAAAATGCACATAATAGAAATAGTTGAGAGTTTCACCAATAACAATGAAGCATATAGGCACTACAAGTTGCAAACCCACAAGCTTGGTTGATCCACAATGAGTACAAAGCAAGATTTGCAATCCCCAAAATGGGTTTCCCAAAGAGAACAATAATCTACTCTAAAAACCTAAGAAAAGCTTCAAAATATAATTGAGAAATGTCTAGTATTCGAACTCTCACTCAAAAACCTAACTCAAACTATTTATAGTATTTATAAAACAATCCTAGGAATTATATAGAAAAAACAGTTGGCATCTGATAATTTCGGTGTTACAACTTGTAGGTTTGCCTATGAGTCGTAGTCGAGGTCTCGTATTAGGTTCTTGGAATCTTGAACTGAACTAGTACGACCCATAGGTACGAGATGTTACTCGAGCTGCAATTCATATGTTGGTCTCGTAGTCTTGGTCTTCAATTTTTTGTCCAACAGTTTGGCTCCTTGAGTCTTGGTATGAGTACAGCTACACGAGTCATAGTGTGTTTTACAACTCGTAGGATAGGCTCATAGGGGTGACCTTCACTTGGCAGATTTCTAATTTTTAGTCTTTGATTCTAGCTACGACACAACCTATGACTCGTAGCATGAGGGACTAGCAGTAGGAAGGATCATATGGCCTCTGCTTCAGCAAAATTTGTAACTTTTCTTCAAAATCGTGTCAACCTAACTTTTCTGCAAATTAACACAAAAACACATCAAAATACTGAAAAGACGCTTTAAGAACTCACAAAATCCCTTGTTTTAGTCACTAAATGTATTGTAATTTGACAACACATCAACACCCTCAACTTAGAATTGTTGCTTGTCCTCAAGTGACGACTCTATCTACACAGACAAAGAGAAATACATAGTTGTTATAACAATGCCATATATAACAACTTAATTGGTTTAGTTACCCAACTACTACTTTGAAAACAGGGTTGCTAAGTTATTGAGCAAACAAGAACATCACGAGAGACCGCACAATCCAACTTTGACTAGCTAAGGAGCATCAACCGTCCATAATCAATGCTATTATCATATACTACTCAAGTAGTGCCAATGCCCTTACTAGAAAGATGTCCCTCATACACACTCAAAAGCATTTAGAATTCATGGACAGAAGAAGCATTCTCACTCTTATAATTGAAATTCAATGCATGCTGACTAACACCATAGGCTTGCCTTTCTACTTATCTTTTGGCTTGGTGATAGAGTGAAGTTGGATCACTTGAGGACTTAAAGGCTTGTAATATAGGCTCAAGGTGCTTTGGTGCATCATTTTGGGCAAGTAATGACTAAAAGTGATACTTGAATCATGTTTACTAACACTTTTTTCTTTTATAATCCAACCGTTTTTTCATCAATCCCTCCTTGTTCACTTTCTTTGAACTTTTCTCAAGTTCTTTCTTTCTCTTTTTCAGCAGTGCCTTGATTTAGAACTAATTTTTCTATTTTTTCTCAATTAAAGGCACTTTTGTCGTTTTCTTTCACTCGGTTCATGCTTTTCATTTCTTTCTTGATTTACCGACTAACCACCTTATCAATTTTACTTTACCAGAATAAAGGCCACCCTTAACTAAGGCTTTTAGGCTCAGGTGAAGTACATAATATTTATGCCTCAAAACAGGGCCACCAACTGCAGCCACCCTCAACTCAGGCCTTTGGCCTCAATCAAGGTACATATTTTTAAGGATAGTCTAGGGCTAATATCAAGGTATTTCATCAGACAAGGTTAAGCTAGCAAAGTATCAAGAAAGAATGAGTACATGATAATCTTAAAAATTTGGAAAAAGGGATTCTCTCACTTCACTGGTGGGTTATTTTAGGCTAAAATTTGTTTCACTCAAAGAAAAAAGGTCTAAGATCCTTTCCATATCCATGTCATCACCAAACCAACTTTTAGAGTAATAAGGCAAGATCTGGGTCCATACAAGATGCATGAATGAAGCAAAATAAGCTCACAACAAACATGGCAATTGTATCCACAATCAAGTATAGATTCACAGGTCATGCTTTCAGTCTCAGCTTACCTTCACAAGATCAGAATAAACATTGCCAGATACTAAAAAATGTATGAATGCATCAATACTCACAACCTCAAAATATTTTGAGGGTACCCAATTTTTGATCAAAACATTGAAAACAACTCTAACAATAATGTATATGCCAATAGATAATTACTACTATGAATTTAACCATTATCTACCCTACCTAAATGTGCCTGTTCAACAGAAAAATAAACATCCACAAGGAAAAAGAAACACAAAAAGAAAACCTTGGGATCTAAAATAGGGGATGTTATAGCGTTGAGGCTACTCAGACTTCACCTTAATCCATAACTTCCACCACTCCACCAAAATAGGATACTTTGTCCTCAAAGTAACAACACAAAGAAATGGTACAAGGGCGTACCATGGGTTACATCTTCAAGGTCCCAATCTTCCACCATTTTGATCTCTTCCATGTCACCCAGGTACCGTTTTACCTTTTGTCCATTGGCTTTGAAAGTTTTAACATCCCTACTCTCTAATTCGATAGCACCATGACTAAAAATGCACAAAACTCTAAAAGGCCCCATTCACTTATATTTGAGTTTTTCAAGAAACTACCTCAACCTAGAGTTGTAAAGCAATACCATGTCTCATCGAGCAAACTGCAATCTTCATTTTTGCTATCATGATGAACCTTTATTCATTGTTTTTACAAAATGAAGCTCTCATATGCTTGTAGTCTAAACTCATCAAGCTCATTCACTTGCACCAACCTTGAGGTGGCAACTTAATGCCAATCTATATTAAGTTTCTTTAATGCCCACAATTCTTTGTGTTCAAGTTTAACTAGTAAGTGATAGGCCTTCCAAAAACTACTTGATACAGAGACATTTAGATGGGAGTTTTGAAGGCAGTCCAGTAGGACCATAAAGCATGATACAACTTCTTTGACCAATCAGTAAGATTCACGTTCACCGTTTTGGATAAGATTTACTTTATTTCCTTATTTGATACTTCCACATGCCCACTAGTTTGAGGATGACACGAGGTTTCCACATGGTGCTTCACACCATATGTTTCAAGGAAAGCTTTGAACAGTCGGTTGAAAAAATGAAAACCTCCATCATTGATAGCTTCTTGAGGCGTAGCAAATCTGGTAAAGATATATTTTTGGAGAAATACCATAACACTCCTACCCTCATTGTTCAGTAGAGCTACGGCTTCCACCCACTTAGAGACATAATCAACTATAACCAGAACGTACTTGTTAACGTGAAATCTAACAAAGGGTCCCTTAAAATCAATGCCCTATACATTGAATAGTTCTATGACCAAAATAGGATTTAGAGGAAGTTTGTGCCTTCTCGAATCTCCTCCTTCTCTTTGACATCTATCACAAGACTTTGCATAATCATGGGCATCTTGGTGTATAAATGGCCAGTAATAGCCACACTACAACACCTTATAAGACATTCTAGCTCCACTGTGATGGACACCCACTATTGAAGAGTGACATACGTCGAGCATGCTCATCTTCTCTACCACTGGAACACATCTACGGATGATGCTATTTGCACAAATGCAAAACAAATATGGGTCATCTCAAAAGAATTTCTTTACATCATGCATGAACTTGCGACGTTAATAGGTGTTCAAATCGAGGACACTATATCACTCACCAAATAGTTAGCATAATCTGCTAACCAAGGTATAAGATCATATGATGCTGCCAGAACTCTTTTATCGGGGAATGAGTCATTTATGTCCAGCCCATCATTAAACTTCATCATAGCCTCATCTTCCAATCTAGAAAGGTGATCGGCAACTTGATTTTCTAACTCTTTTCTGTCAATCACATCAAAATTGAATTCCTGCAAGATAAGTACCTTTCTAATTAACCTTGGTTTTGCGACCTCCTTTACCATCTAATATTTGAGTGTCGCATGGTTGGTATGCATGATCACTTTAGCTCCTAAAAATATGAATAGAATTTTTCAAATGCAAACACCAACGCAAGTAATTCTTGTTTGGTCACACTGTAATTCTTCTGGGCCACATTCAATGTTTTGCTGGCATAATAGATTGGATGCATGACTCTCTCTCATCATTACCCCAATACCACACCGAGCACAACCCCACTAGCATCATACATTAGTTAAGATGGTTGTGACCAATCTGGAGCGACAATAATGGTGTTGTGGTTATCCTTTTTTTTAATTCATCGAAGGCGTGCATGCATGCCTCATCAAATACAAACTTTGGATCTTTTTCTAGCAATTTACATAGAGGTTGTGAGATTTTTGAGAAGTCCTTTATGAAATGGTAGTACAATCTGTCATGGCCTAAAAAACTTCTGATACCTTTTACCGAAATTAGTGGTGGCAATTTCTCTATCACCTCGATTTTTCCTTTATCCACCTTAATTTCTTTTCCCAAAATTCTTTGACAAAGTACAATGTCCTCGTTGACCATGAAGTGGAATTTCTCCCAAATTAGCACCATGTGACTCTCAACACATCTCTGCAACACATCATATAAATTTAAAAGGCATTCATCAAAAGACTGGCCGACGATACTGAAGTCATCTATGAACACTTCAATTGTACTTTCCACCATATCTGAGAAGATAGATATCATGCATCTTTGAAATGTGGCTGGAGCATTACATAGCCGAAAGGGCATCCTCTTAAATGCAAAGGTACCATAGGGGCATGTGAAGGTTTTCTTCTCTTGATCCTCAGGTGCAATAAGAATTTCATTGTACCCGGAGTATCCGTCAAGGAAACAATACCATCCTTTTTCTGCTAGTCTATCAGGTATTTGATCCATGAATGGCATGGGAAAGTGATCCTTTTTTAAGGAAGCCTTTAAATTCTCATAGTCCATGCATACTCTCTATCCGGTGACTAGTCTCATGAGGATCAACACATTCTTTTAATTAGGCACCACTCTGATACCTCCCTCCTTTGGAATACACTATATTGGCTCACCCACTCACTATCAATGATTGGATATATTACTCCTACGTCTAGCCACTTGATGATTTCTTTCCTCACAACATCTTGCATTGGGGGATTCAACTGCCTTTTATGCCCTATACTCGACTTATAATCCTTAACTAGTTGAATCTTAGGAGAGCATATCCTTGGTGGTATGCCAATGATGTCTGTAATTGTCAACCCAATAGCTCTTTTATACTACTTGAGAATTGCGACTAGCGCTTTTGTTTGGGCTTCACTTAACTCTCCTGTAATAATAATAGGTAATGTACTATTCTCTCCCAGGTATGTATATTTCAGATGTGATGGTAATTCCTTTAACTCTAAATCTAGTGGAACTTCAATAAAAGGTTTTGTAGGTGGTGTTTCCTTATTGCATAAATCCATCTACAACCTTTCTTGTCACTTCGGCTCAAATGACAGCCCAAGAGCATTTATTGGTTGCCCAAAATCAGGGATGTTTTCACCATCAAAGTTCATCAACATAGTGGCCAAAAGGTCAATACCAAGCCTCAATTCTATCAGGATCTTGGTTTATCATCCTCACTTATTGAAATCATTGAGATAACTTGGAACTCAGAACTCTTCCCATCCTGCCGACCTACTTGAAACACCACTGCTTGTTCACTAAATCTGAAAGTTAATAGACTCTTCTTGTTACTAATGCTTGACTTGTGGCTAAGAAAGGTCTTCCCAAGATGATTAGAACTGCAAAATTAACTTCACAGTCAAGCATAACAATATTTGCAGAAAGTATAAATTTTTCTACCTTTACCAACACACCATACAAGATCCCCACAGGCCTCTTGATTATTCTGTCTAACATTAACAACCGCATTTTTATAGGGACCCAGCTCCCCACCCCGAGCTTTCTCAATATGGCGAGAGGAATTATGTTAATGCTAGCTCCCAAATCACATAATGCTTTAGCAAATGCTAGTTCTCCTACAATACATGGTATGGTGAATGCACCCGGGTCTTCGCTTTCTGCACTAATGACTTTGTAGTGATGGCACTACAACATTGAAAATTTTTTAAAAGGTCTTGGCTCACATTTAACTTCCTTTTTACTAGGTCTTTCATCTATTTGGCATGTCTTGGCATCCTTTCAAGGGCCTCAACAAAAGGTCGGTCCACTTACATTATTTTTAGCACTAACAAGAACTGTTTAAATTTACCCTCCTCCTTTCTTCTTCTAAGACATTGAGGGAAAGGAGGAGCGGTGTCCAAAGGGTTTTATACTTTTTGGGTTGCTCTACTGTATTGCATGCCTGGGTTCCTTCATTCATTCTCATCTTGCGGCTCCCATTTTCCAACTTTTGCATAGGGGGATCTATTGTGCTTTTGCCACTCCTAGTCATCACTTCCATGCAATGCCCTTCATTTTTAGGATTTTGAACCGTATTGCATGGTAGGGTGCCCTTTTGGCATTGGTTCAATTGTGAAGGCACTTGCCCAAACTATTGTTCAAGTTGCTTGATTGCCACAGAGTGAGACTCTATTTTTTTGGATTAATACTTGAGATATATGCTTTCATTCTTTTTAAGGTCTCATCTTGATGGTCTGGTCATGTCAATAACTTTTCAAACTTATCTGTGATACTAGAATAGCATGATCCTGCATCACGATTGTGTGGTGGCACATAGGGACCATTTCTGTAGCCCTCTCTTCTCCCCCATTCTACGTCTAGCACTCTCTCTCTCATAGTATCCACCTCGGTTGTCTTTATACATCCCATCACGATTGAAGTTCCGACCTTGATTCCTGGAATCTTGCCTCAAATAGCCCGAATTAGACCCTTGGGGGTTGTTTCAGAAACCCGCCGCTTCGTTACTTACACAGGCATCCTCATCAAAGAATTGATCATCATACAAAGGAGTAAATGGGGGTTGGTGGGCTATTTCCTTCACACTAGCTTAGTTTTGCTTCAAAAACTAATCCATGATCGTAATGAGTTGAGCAAGTTGCTCCATAATCTTTGCATTCACTTTAGCCTACTCATTAATTGTGGTAACCGCACGAGAACTCTTTGTATTACCACACTCACTCTGACCCCATGCTTTGTTGATCTTCACCACTTGTTCCATTCTTTCAGCACACTAGCTCAAACAGTTGATCAAGAAAAAACACCTCTCATGATCGTGTTGGCACAAGCTTTGCTATTATCATCAAGTGTTCTATAAAAGATCTCCACCAAAGAATCATCAACAATTTTGTGATCAGGGACCATCCTCAAGCATTTGGTGAATCTCTCGCATGTAGTGCTAAGAGAGTCTCCAGGCAATTGTACAGAGTTATTAATTTGGTCCTTAAGCTTCAACTTCGTTGACATTGGGAAGTATCTTTGTAGGAACACTCTCTACAGCTCAGCCCAACTTGTGATGGTACCCAGAGGAAGTTCAGACAACCATAAAACTACATTACCGGTCAGTGACAATGGAAACACCCTCAATCCAATAGCGTCAATAGAAATATTTTGTATCCCCATGACACTTTTGCACACGAAGATGACATTATGGAGATGACCGTGGGGATCCTCTGATGGTATCCCTTTGAACAGGTCCTGATTTTGGAGCATCTGGAGCAATCCACTTGATACATTGAACTTCGCATCTGTCGGTAGAGCGGGCAGTACTATAAAATCAGAAACATCTATCACCATAGGGTTTAATCGGTACTAATTCCAGCCGTAAGCATTTGCATTAAAATCTCTAGTTTGTGGTCGGTTACCTCTTGGTGGTGGATTCCCCTCTCTTGTTAAGTTTTCCTTATTCACATGCATATCCTGCTCAACCTTAATGTCCTCATGTACTGGAACCATCCTTCTTGGTAGTCGATTGTCATACCCAAAGTCCCATTAAGATAGACTGGCATCCATTGCCAATAAGTCCAGGGAGAACCAACTTGTATCTATGCATTTTCTATACATACTATGAGAGATTTCTACATTTAACATGCCTTTAAGAAAGTAAATAGTAATAACAAGCCAAAAGGAAATGCATATGGCTAGGCCGTTGGGGCCATAGTGTCTAAAGTAGGAGATATGACCACACCTTAATTTACATAGTCCATGAAAACGTATCTGATAAGGGACGGGACAAGACCCGCCTCACTAACTGTACAACCCAAAAATAGAAGCTTTAAACACGCAAGACAATGAAGCAACCTAGAGCTTGGTAACAACAGCTGGATATCCTATGCTCCTGCTGGGGAGATCTATTAGTACCTGTACCTGTAGCATGAAATGCAGGTCCCCCGTAAAGGATGTCAGTACGAGTTAATGTACTGAATATGTAAGGAAGGAAATACTATATATGAAGTAATAACTCAAATGAAACTACTCATTGGTGTAGGATAAGAGGCCACCTTCAGTTATACTATGGGATCATGTACTTTATGTTCTTTTTATTACTTTACCTTTATTGTATAATCTGTGAACAACATGTAATACAAATGACCAACTGATCAGTGGTAAATCTATATCAGGATCGGCCCTGGCTAGGCTTTTCCTTTAACCCCTTGGGCTACCCCCCCATGATAGAATCGACCCTGGCTAGGTGATTCTTCCACCGCTCAGGTTACCACCCATCAATAAGCAATATACTTTACTTTATCTTTCAATTATCTTTGAGGTGATTCTTTGGGTTGTCATGATATTGGAGTTGTAGAATTATAGGTACAACATATGACACGTAAATAATCACAAAATACAACACCATAATGAAAGAAGTAAGTTACACAAATAATGAAATGCGTAGGAGGTAGAACAACACATGAACTTTATTTAGTAGAATGAACTCGTGTATCTTGGTATCCAAGTATGTATGCAGAT